>OU015502.1:49611887-49721887 GCA_907164885.2 Dolomedes plantarius | reverse complement strand
CTGCTGCTAATTGATGTAGAATGAAAATCTAAGCGGTTTTGAAAAGAGATAAGATTGAATTACAAGATTCTTGAAAAATATAAAGTTGACCAAAATAGTCAAAAAATGGCATTTTCAACGTAGGCATTCATTCACCATAAGGCTTCGGTATAGTAGGCATAATTGATTCGTTCAGATGAGTGATTACCTATGCAGAAAAACCTTCAATGTTTGCCGATTAAAGGTTATCTTTTTAAAAAAGTGTACTCCTTAATCCTCTCAGGGGCAACAGCCTCCACCGTTTGCAAGGTGCAGATATTTTGCCCAATTTTTTTAAACCTAAATAATCTTGAAAAACTTTTAAACTAAAGGTTGCAAAATGTTTTTACTTCTTTAAACTGATAACAGATGGCAGTACTAACCATTTTTCTGCACATTTAACTGGAATACATTGAATGCAAATGAAAAAAAAAATGAATAGTTTTCAGAGTTTGCACTGTACAAACGGCGCCCCTCAGAGGGTTGAAACGGAAAGAAAATTTTTGACTCGTGTATCTTTTTCATTAAAAAAACACAAATACAATTTTTAAATTTGGATTATTCCGGTGGCAAATTGCTGCATATTGTGTGTTATAAGCGCATAATTTCCTTTGCTGGACACAGCCTCTAAATTGAATCAGACAGCAGAGTAAAAAATACTTTTTTCTACTACGGAGTAGAATTCTAAAAAAAAAAAAAATCTTTTTATCCAAGTCGACATTCATTGCAAAATTGTTCTTCTTCGGTTAACACTTAGTTGAGCGAATCCAGAACGGTTACTACCCAAGCAGCCGTATGTCAATTCCTGAAACAAAAGAAAATTTGAATAAATGAAATATAATTCGACAAGCAGAATAACTGTAAACCTGAAATCCATGTGTCATTAAACATATTCCAAATGAATACCTAATTTATGTTCAACAAAATTACGACTTGCGCTCGTTCGAATTCATGAAGCCCAATTTATAAGAAGCCCAGCCCATCCCCGCCCCTAATTTATGTTCTCAAAGCCATTTACAACAAGAAGCAGCGGGGCTGATTGTGCGACACCCGTACTTCTGTATGGGAGTTCATGGTTTGTTAACAAACACGGTGCAAGGGAAAACAAAATAACTCAAAACTGGGAAATATTTTAATCTGCTCCGCTCTCGGAACTAATGACTCGCGAAGGGAGAAGAACTTAATTTAAATGACAGTTTTAAAGAATAACTGCTCCGGCCATTTCTAAAGAATGAAATATTAACGTTAATAAGGAAGTTGAAGATATTTCAAGTTCCAGGCAATTAATTATTTTATCAGATTGAGTAATTGTGAGTTTAAAAAAAAAACGGGTTTAAAGTTCAAATTTAGAGCCTAAAGCAGGGTCAATTTAATTTATTTCAATTTAGTTTATGAATAATTAAAACGGTTAGGAAATCATTTTCTCTGAACTTTAATGAAATAGTGCCCCCAACATCGTAAATTGTAGTTAGCATCCATAGGCGTAGCGTTGGGGGGGGGGAAGGAACACGCCAACTTGGACTAAATTTAAACGTTAATAGAAGTTCAGTTTAAATCGTGAAATTGCAGAAAACTTTTAAGAAAGTGGAAACTGAAGAAACTGTGAATCTGATGATTCCGATTATGTCTTTAGCCTTAACATAGTTCTTAACGATCATATAATCCATAACAAAAATTCGATGCTAATTTTTTTTTTCTGATTTTAATTATGTTATATTTTTCTCAGTGCATAACTTTTGAATACAACTCAAACATCAATTCTATTGTTATTCAATTTAAAAAAGAAAATCATACTATCTCATATTTTAAGGACCGTCCGGCAGACAATGCGCTGAGGAGGGTCCTCACTAATTTCATTAGTGACTCTCCCCACCCCCCCACCCCCCAGAAAAAAAAAGTTACAAGCATGCTACGCCTATGAGAATGACTAACATCCACGGAGTTAGGGTTCAATTGCCAACTTGTTCATATTACTTCCGGGACGGAATATCTTCTATTTGCTAATCAATAAGCTAATACAATTTTTTTGATGAATAATTAAAATTACATTTAATATCATGCACATTTTCCTGCTGAAGGTCTGAAATCCATTTTCTCTGGTGAAAAAATTGTTATTTCGCATCCGGTGCTATTTTTTTATTGTACTAGATATTCAACGACGCACAGTATTTGTAGCAAAAACCTGGCCAAAATTATTTTCCATGTTTTTTTAAGTTAAAACCATTGCTTTTGACTTTTGACTTACTTTGTAATAATAAATACTCTTTTAAAAAAAAATATATCTTTTTAAAAATAAATTTTTTTTTAAATTTTAAAATTTATTTTTTTTAAAAATTAAACTTTTAAAAATTATCTCTATATAAATCAATCTTTATTATATATATATATATATATATATATATATATATATATATATATATATATATATATATATATATATATATATATATGTAGGAAGGAGTTAGTACTCCTTCCTTTAGAAGTGAATCATTAGACTTAATTATTTTGAACATTTAATTAAACTAGACGATGTTTACAAGACAGGACTAACACTTAGTATGAAATTAAAAAATAAACACAGCATCAAAAGAGCTAAACATCGGGAGCTTGCAGAACAACACATCCGCTTAAAGTCCTTCGTGCCGCAGTAGTAGGAGTGGAAGTTGTAGTAATAGTTCAGTTGTGTTGCCATACTCATTCTCACACGGCCGTTCTGACTTTCCAGACGTCCGCGGCTGGGTTGTCAACAATAATTCTGAAAAGATAAAAAAAAAAAGAGCAGAAAAAGGAAAAATATTTCAAAAAATCAAGCAGTGTTCAACACAGTGGTATTGGTGTTCAGTTTCTGCACCACTGTTTCATTTTGTCCGCTGCAGTTGATGTTATGGTTGGACCATCGTGATGTCCTAACTTTCGAACTTCGTAACGATCGTTGGGGTTGATGTTCGTGATCTCATATGGTCCGAAGAACTTTGGTCGGAGCTTTAATCCGGTTCCAAATTGAGTTCGTTGTATTGCCACTTTGTCATCTATCTTGTATTTACGAGCTGGTTTACGCCGTTTCTTATATTGTCGTATGTTTTCTTTCTGTTTTCCAGATTTTCGCGAGGACAAAATGCAAGGAATAGAATTCGAAATAATTTCTTGAACTAATTTCTTAAGTTGAGGGAGGGGGATGAAAAATTCACGAGAAACAATTAATTCGGTTTTTTGTGAAGCAAAATGACCTTGTGAATGGGCGTTTAGCACTATTTCTTTCTGCATCATTTGTGGTACTACTAAAAGTTCGGCATCCTGATGAAGTTTATAAAGAATTCCGTTTTTAACAAAAAATTCATCAGAAGGTGTAGATTCAAGCATAGATTTAATTTGAGATATAAATTCATCCTGGTCTTGGGCATTTTTCACCTTTTGAGTGATATCATTTGAGGTAATTACAAGAATGGGGTTACGACTTAAAGCATCAACATGTTTCATCTGTCTACCGGGTCGATGACAAACTTCATAATCAAAGTCTTCTAACATCAATGCCCATCGAGCAATTTTAGCTGGTAGGTCTTTTTTGTGCATCGTTTTTTGGAAAGCATCACAATCGGTGATAATTTTAAATTTTGTTCCCAACAAGTAGTTTCGAAATTTTTTTAGCGCTTCAATAACGGCAAGAACTTCCAGTTCATAACTATGATATTTTTCTTGTTGAACTGTAGTTTTACGGCTAAAATAATGAATAGGATGAAACTGTCCATCATCGGATTGTTGCAAGAGCACAGCGCCAAAACCTAAGGAGCTGGCATCAGTGTGGAGTTCTAATGGGTATCCCTGTTGAAAAACATGAAGAACTGGGTTTTGTGAAAGAATGTTTTTCTGTTGTTGAAAAGCTGCTATTTGTTCAGGGGGTTTGGGAGCTTCAATAACTTGAAATTTTGGTTCAACCTTTTCACTTTTGACGGATTCATTCTCAAGGGCATCATCATCGGCATCAAATATTTTTGGTTCAAGAGTTGCTTTGATAGTTCCAATATCAAAAGCATTATCATCATCGTTATCATGAAGCAAATCTAAATCACTGGCATCAGCATCATCTAAATATTTTCCATCATCATTATCATGAAACAAATCTAAATCATTGGCATCATCATCATCATCACGTTCAAAATCAATTGGATTATCCATTTTCTCTACCCTAGAAATCATATCTTGAGTAGATGTTAGAGGTTTTTCAGACATGCATATTTGGCCCTGATCTTGAATTTGTTTTTCTACAATTTTCTGTTCCGCAAAAGGGAGTCGTCGAGAACGTTGATTTACGGGGATTTCATCTTGTAATAAAATAGTCCTTTTAATTTCAGTGTCTTGAACTTTATGGGGTTTGTAGGAAGTAACAATATTTTGAACTTCCTCACGAATTTCAGAATTCAAAATGTGTGAAAGATCAAATGGGAAAGCTTCGTCATCAGGAATATTAGCAATATTAACGAAGGTGTTATTATCAAGAGTAAAACGAATACCGTCTTCATCAAATGTAAATTGGGTTTGCTGCAAAAAGTCGATTCCGATAATCACATCAAAAGGAATCAAGTCATCCTCTAGAACATGTATTTTAGCAGGTAAAGTAATGGTTTGAATTTCGATGGAATCCTGAAAGAATCCGATGCTGTGAACTTGGTTTTTGCCAATTCCTGAAAAGGGAATGTTGGTGGGCTGCAATGGTGGCGAACCAATTCTTCGATAGGTTTTCTCATTGATGAGGGTTGCCTGTGACCCAGTGTCACAGAGTGCTGTCAATTGAATTCCTGCAAGTTGAATGTCAACATGCATGGGATTTTTCGATGAAGTTTCAGGAGAAAGTGCATTTACAGTTTTATCAGAAATAGGTTTTTGAGAATCAGGTTTTGGTTTAGAATTTCGATAACTTTTAGGGCAATTAGCATGAACATGACCAAAACTTTTACATCCGTAGCATTGTTTACCAAGTGACTTATTCAAACATTGGTTGCTTTTGTGACCTCTCAAGCCACAGGAAAAACATACTGGCTGTGTATTTGGGCTACGTGTATTATCGACTTTCACATTGAGGTAGGAAGCATCAATTTTTTCTGATTATTTTGTCTGAAATTTTGTGATCTGGTAAAGATTTGTTCATAAATTTTCAACTTTTCCTTAAATTCAGGGACGGATTTACAACCGTAAAGAATAACTTTATTGTTTGTTGAATCAGGAATTCCGTTTATGACATACTCAAACAGAGAGGAGTCATCGAGAGAACCTTTGTGTGCCAAATCTCTCATAGCTAAGAAATATTCTTGTAGGGTTTCAAACGGTTTCATACGTCGAGATTCCATTAATTTATGTAACTGAATACCGTTAATTTTGTCCGAAAATTCGTCTAATAAATGGTGCTTCAATTGTTCCCAATTTGTAATTCCACGAATAGACCTAATTAAAGTTTGAGCGGGACCAGTTAAACATTTTCTAACAAAAGTAATTTGGTGAATTGGATTGTTTATCTGATATAAACAAAAAAGTTCTTCAACGTCAGATATAAAATTCTCAACACTGTAATTATCACGAGACGAGAAAGGTTGTATTAAATCAACAACGTCTTTCAGACTAAACAACTGGAAAGAGAGATTCGCAGTTTCAACTGAAGGCAATGAATTTTGATCTGATTCACCAACGGAAATGTGTGTATTTTGCTTATTCGAAGATTCTTTTGCGTCAATGGTGGGGGAAAAGGGAGATCTATTTTCCTCTATAACGCTGTTAGTTTGGGATGAACGTGCACCCGGAAGTGAGTCATCATTCACTTCGCATTCCGAAAGATCAGAAAATTCTGCTTTTAATAACGATAAATCACTAAGACTCATAAGAATGGTATTGGCACATTTGTCTGGGTCAGTTGAAAATTCTAAATGAAGTAGATTACAAATAGAAATCAGGTCTTTAAGTGAAAACTCTTTAAGTACTTTCTGTTTCGTTGCTTCCAACACGAATGGCTGTTTAAAACCTGTAAATTTACGTAATCTGGTACGATTTTGTCTGTCGCCGTCTGTACCAAAAATTAAACGATGTAGAACCTTTATTTGATTCGTACCACCAAATTTTAATGATTTTGCAATATTGGGGTAATCGTTGAGAGTAGCCATAACTATATACTAGGTTCAAACAATTATAGTACACAAATATACAAATATTCAAAACCAAAATCAATAATTATAATACGTAGTTACTCAAATTCAAAAGTAGAAAATAATATTTCAAATCGAAATTTTTTCAAATACCAATTCAATAATAAAATATTGATTCTCAAAATATGCATCAAAATAAGTAATCTTTAAAACAGGTTTTGTTCAAGAAAACAAAATTATGAACTAAAATAAGCATCAAATATCAAATAATAAGTTCTTCAAAATAATTTCTCTGGTTGAAGAAAACAGATGACGTAAATTTAGATATGTATCAAGTTAGATATTACTCCAGCAAAATATTCATCAAATTAATCTTCAAAATAAATCACTGTTGAAGAAAATAGAGGATGTAAATGCAGCATCAAAATAATAGTTAAAGTTCTAATGTTAAAAGCATCAAAATTGGGAAATCGAAAGTATCAAAATTGTGAAATCGAAAGCATCAAAGCATTCTGCAAAATAAAAAATATTCTCGCAAGAAAACAGCAGAATTAAGTTCAACATCAAAGCGCATCAAATAAGCAAAGTGTCATCAAATAAACATTCGCTTCGTCAAAATTATGCATCAAAATAATAATATAATAATCTTCAAAAGTATTCAATTCGCGATCTTTCAAAATATATGTTATGTTGTGGTTTGTTCAAGGAAACAAGATTCTTCAAGTTAAATGTCGAAATTTTCATCAAATCATCAAATAAT
Source organism: Dolomedes plantarius (assembly GCA_907164885.2). Taxonomy (NCBI): domain Eukaryota; kingdom Metazoa; phylum Arthropoda; class Arachnida; order Araneae; family Dolomedidae; genus Dolomedes; species Dolomedes plantarius. Next base: position 49,714,981 of record OU015502.1, on the reverse strand, counting down.
TTCATCGAAATAGAATTCTCTTCAAGAAAACAGAAGTGATAAATTCAACGTCAAAGACCATCAAAAATGAATTTAGCGTCAATTAAATTCTTGCATCAAAAGAACGTTGAAATATCTTTCAGTTTTCTTAAATCATCAATAAGTTGAGAATTCCCTTAATCATCAAAATTTTCTTGAACAAGCGTCAACGTATGCATCAAATAATTTTAATATGATCCAAGTTACTTACAATTCTGGTTTTGGTTCTCATCATCCCATCAGAGTATCATCAGAGTCCGTGGCACATCACTTTCGTTTTCGCTGGCGGTATCCAAAGCCGAAATGACAGACAACAGTAATCCAGGAATCATCAAAAGAAAATAGTTTTTCAGTTCAAGCTAGGGGTATTTTTCGAGTCCGAGGGCCGAGCACCCATGTAGGAAGGAGTTAGTACTCCTTCCTTTAGAAGTGAATCATTAGACTTAATTATTTTGAACATTTAATTAAACTAGACGATGTTTACAAGACAGGACTAACACTTAGTATGAAATTAAAAAATAAACACAGCATCAAAAGAGCTAAACATCGGGAGCTTGCAGAACAACACATCCGCTTAAAGTCCTTCGTGCCGCAGTAGTAGGAGTGGAAGTTGTAGTAATAGTTCAGTTGTGTTGCCATACTCATTCTCACATATATATATATAGATTACAAAAGTCAGAAAATAATTCACTGTAAACATATACTAAACAAAATCCACCCAATTTGCGCGAACAACATAACCAGGAGATTGCTATAATATTACAAAAGATCAAAATATGTTAATGCAAAAAGAATAAAGAAAAAAAGAAAAAATGTGGAGCAATGTCCAAAAATGGCCAGACAGGGGTTGCGACCTGTCTTACCATGGTTTAACTAAAACCTTTCCAGTGTTTTTTCTCTATTTTGTATCATTTGTATTCCAATTGAGTAGTATGTATGGTTGCGCGATGTCCTGGCTACCAGGAGTGTTTGCCTGGCATTTGAAACTAGTTCAACCGGGGTAAGACAGGTCGCAACCCCTGTCTGGCCATTTTTTGACATTGCTCCACATTTTTTCTTTATTAGTTTTTCATTAACATATTTTGATCTTCTGTAATATATATATATATATATATATATATATATATATATATATATATATATATATATATATATATATATATATATATATATAAATATATATATATATAACATTTAATATTTACCAAAGTATACCAAAGTCACTATAGGGATCTTAGTTTTCTATTGACTTCAGATGATTAATTTTTCAATCTCATGCTCGTGAACTCTGCTCTTCGTCATCCTCTTCATTACTCTCATCTTGGGTTTTTTGAGAAGGACCACCATCAGACCCTCTGGAAGAAAAAGTTGTAGGATCTAACTACTATAAGGCTTCCTCTTTTTCCTTGGCCTTTGTCTAGAGCAGCTCATATAATTTTGTAGCTCTTGTTGGAGTTTCTGTGATTATTTTTTCATCAAGTCAGCCACATCAGGATTTCCAGCAGTTCTGTGACTCATAGTTGCAGCAAATGTCAGCTCTTTAGGGGTTGCTAATTGTCGCAGTTTCTTGGTTTCCTGCGTTTACTCCTTTCACTTGACTCAATGGAATATTCTTCAGGGCGGCCTGGGGTGGCAATAGAAATTATAGGTACCTTGACGTCATTTGCCAACCAATCACCATTCGTCTCCGGGAACCTCTCCTCTTTATAATTTGCTGCAGTCAACTTATTCTTAAAATCAGTTTTAAAATACCTGATGGAACGAGTGAGTAAACTTCTCTTAGCATCTGGGCACCTCGTTATATCCGCCACTCGGTTTTCCATAAACTGAAGCTTTTCATCAATTGATTTTTCTGTAGATTCCTTAACCAATTCGAACAAAGTTTGTCTAATAAATTCCCTTTCTATCTTCAGAAATTGAAAAAAGTAAAACCTGTAATGTGCCAGTAAAAATATAGTTTTTATCTCTACAAATTGGCTAAGAAAAAAGGGTATTTAAGCATGATTAAAAACAATATCAGTATTGAAGGAGTCAAATTTTAAGTTGTGGTATAACAAAATATTTTAATTTATTTACTGACTGTGTACTTTATCCTACAATAGTATAAACCGTTTTAAGGAATATTCTTTTATTCTTGACTAATAATAATAAATTTATTAAATGAAATACGATGTAATCCATTATTATTATTATTATATAAAAAAAGTTTTATACTATCCTTTATTTTTTTTGTCTTGTTAAGTTCAACACTGCATTTACTCTTATTTCTTAAAATTTGTTTTTTTCGTCTGAAAGGCTTAAGAAGAAATAAAGTTTTATATTTTAACAAGATTTATACAGATTATATCTATAGTTGTAACTCGTTTTCAAATCATACCCGTCAAGAAATTTTCATGAAAATAAAAAGGGTTCTTTATAAAAAAAATTCTATAAAAAAATGGCAGCTGTTTGCGGAACATTTTTTCTTTGAAATAGACTCTAAATACTGTAACCATTACGATTATAATTCAATTTAGGTCCGACAATCCCTGACAAACCTTCATAAAGCGTTTAAGAAATCTAACTTACATTTAAAAAGACCTAAAAATAAAATTTTTCATACTTTCAATTTTTTTAATATGTTAATAATAAAACTACGTAAATTATTATATATTTTAAAACAAAGCTCATACCCTTTTTTAACACGTAAACCTGATTCAATTTCAAAATATTAATTCTTAATACCACAAAAAATATAGATTTAAACTAACAACAAAGCTGAAACGTAATCAAATTACATGTCCACTCGCAAAGAAACCTGTTCTTCAACTGAGGCTAGGAGCTGCTGGATGTTATTTATGCTCCTGAAAATGATGTGATTAACGCACCAGTTAATCAGAAATGATAAAATCCACTTTTTCCAATTATTGAGCAATTTTTAATTTTTACACTTTTGGCCAGGTTTTTGCCTGAAATACTCCACTGTGCGACGCATGGCTTTTAAATAGTATTATTAAGGTAGATAACTCCTGTGACTAGAATGGTTCAAAAAGAGAATAATTCTTTAAAATTCGCTGAAATCCAACATCTTGTAAGTAACTTGTGAAATCAGCCGGTGAAAATGTTGAAGTTCCATTCTTTACCTACTGCTTAAAATCAAGGAAATTAAATATTTACATATGCATGCCTTAAGTCATACACATTTCAAGTTGGTGAACACTTAACCTAGGGTTGTTTGCCTTTAATATATATATATATATATATATATATATATATATATATATATATATATATATATATATATATATATATATATATATATATATATATATATGGGAAATTTATTCCCACGGTTGAAATATCAAAATGCAATAACACGCATTCTTGATTAATATTTGATCAAACACAAACGAATTACAACTTATGGTCACAACAGATTATCACAATAAGAAAACACAGAATGTCAGTGCCCATCTGACGCGACATTAACGCTCGTCTAGCGTAAAACAAGATAATAGAGCGTGCCGTTTTCACTTAGCAAAGATGAAAACACAGCGTGCAGTTTGCACTCAGCGAAGGTAAACATAGCGAGCATTCCATTGTCTCCGCCCACTCAGCCCCGACGGTTGAGTTGCAACTCGTTTGCTCAAATGGCGCCTCATCCGTGTTGCCACAAGAGAAGAATTCCCACACACACACACACACACACACACACATATATATATATATATATATATATATATATATATATGTGTGTGTGTGTGTATTAATGATGACATTTTTATAATAGATATATAACGTCTAATTGCTTTTAAGTGGTATGATCTTTAAGGATGACACCTCTTAGGACTGAAAATGATTAAAATATAAGAGGAAATGCTCAAAATGTTTTTAAAAAAACCTAACATTGAGTACCTAGCTTGCGAAATCCCTCCGGAAAAAATTTTGAAGTTTCAACCAGTACTGATAAATCAAGGAAGCACTGTACAGATCTGAAAATTTTCATAGTTTAAATATTTGTGTTTGCATGCCTGAAGTCATACATATCACAAGTTAATGGAAACCTAACTTGGGGATTTTACACTTAACTATATATTTTATAAAGTGCAAAGTTTTGTCTATTTACCATTCGCTGATTAAAATGCGAAGAACTGTTTGGTGGTTAATAAATACGTCCTGAAATATTTGCATATTTTGGAGTTCAACATGAAATTGTGGAGCAGTGCTTTGTAAACAGTTTGAGGAAAACAAAACAAAAGAAAGGTGTACCCAATATCATGGAGCAAATTCGAAAGGAATTCAGTAGGCAAATCATAAATATCCCATTAAACTAACTGAAGTACACCTATGCAATATCAGTATTTTATAAAAGTATTCCATTAGCTAATGAAATCATCGTTAAGGACATGTGGTCTGTGTTACATATACAAGCAGCTCTCTAGTATTTTTTAATGCAAAGAATGTAATGTTTTTGGTGATTTAATAAAAATACATAAAATGTCAACGCGATTTCCTGCCGAATGTCTTAAATCCATTTTCTCTGGTAAAGAAATGTCTATTTGGCGTCTGGTGTTTTTTGATTAATATTGTAATAAATATTCAAAGACAGATTGCTTTAAAATATTATTATCTTTAAGGTAGATACCTCCGGAGACTAGGAATGGTTCAAAAATAACAAAAAAAGGTCTAAAATTCGACGAAATCCAACATGGAATAAGTAACTTGTGATATCACCCGCTAAAATTTTGAAGTTCCATCCTGTACCTGTACCCTCAGAATGTCTGAAATCACTATTCTCTGAGGAGGAAATTCTATTTGATGTCTGGCTACAAAATCAGTCTTACTTTCTCTAACAGTCTCTGGTGATACGGACCCTCTGTATCATTCATGTTGTTCAACTACACGTTTGAAAACTTTTTGTAATAGTTTTTTAACGACGGATTGATTTTAAAAGGTATAATACTTAATATAGACACTTTTCGATGCTATGAAAGATTTATAAATAAGTGAAAAATAATCTAACATCCAAAATGCGATGTGTATTGCATATTCAAATAATTCTCTAGTATGTTCTAAGCTATGAGCGGAACTTTATTTCCTTTTTAAGAAAAAAATACATGAAATATCTTACGCATTTTCCTATCGAATGTGAATGTCTGAAATCCCTATTCTCTAGTGAAGAAATTTTTATTTGGTGTCTGGCTACAAAATGAGTCTTACTTTCTGGAACAGTCTCTGATGATACGGATCCACTGTATCATTATCGCTGTTCAACTACAACTTTGAGAACTTTTTATAATAGTTATTTAACAAATGATTGATTTTAAAAGGTATGATATTTAAGGTAGACACCTTTTGAGACCATAAATCAGTCATAAATAAGAGAAAATTGCTCTAAAATTCAGAATGCGATATGCATTGCATATTATAATAGCTCCCTAATGTGTCTCAGCTATGAACAGAATCTTTATGCTTTTTAATAGAAATAATACATGAAATATATAACGCATTTTCCTGCAGAATGTCAAAGTCTGAAATCCCATTTGTCTGGTACATAAATTATCATTTGATGTCTGGCTATGATATCAGTCTTACCTCATCGCTTTTGTAACAGCCTCTGTAGATATGGATCCTCTGTATAATTCATGTTGTTCAACATCAAGTTTAAAAACTTTTTATAATAATTATATAACGCAGGATTGATTTTAAAAGGTATGAATTTAAGGTAGACACCTGTTGATCCTACGAATGATTCAAAACTAAAATAAAATGGTTTTTGGTGTCTAGCATTCACATCAATCTTACCTCATCGCTTGTATACTGATGTAAGAAATTAAGAGAATTTGCAGACTTGGTCGATTATCTCTAGAAATACTGTACTGATTTTAATGAAATTTGATATGTACATACATTGATACAATACAAAACTAATAATCATTCAATAATTGTAATACACACTCATGATCGTGCGTAACACTCGTTGGAGTCGGAAGGTATGAAACAGCGGCTGCATAATAAGCAAAAAAAAGGGTTAATAGATGGGTTAATAGGGGGTATGGTCCCCTCTTACAGATATACAGGCCTCGCAGCATGATTTCATACTTGAATTAAGGCAGTTTATCATTTCCTGTGGCAATTGGTCAAACTTGTTCAGAAACGCAGTTTTCCTTCCCTGGATGGTTCTCGGAGGGGGGTTTCGAGTTGCAATTGCCCTCCCCAGAGCGTCCCAGACATGCTCTATAGGGTTAAGGTCTGGAGATATGGCTGGCCAATACATCCGGCGAATATCCTCACTCTCTAGAAATTCGTCGACCAGAAGAGTTCTATGTTGCCTCGCGTTATCGTTCATTAAAATGAACTCATGGCCAACTGCACCCCTGAAAAGGTGAACATAGGGCTCCAAGACTTCCTCCTTATACCTCACTCCAGTCATAGTGCCTCTTTCAAAGACATGGAGAGGTGTGCAACCATCCAACATGATGCCTGCCCAGACCATTAAACATCCTCCGCCATAATGGTCGATTTCGCGGACATTGGAGGGTATGTAGCGGGTCCCTGGTTCTCTCCATATGAACGTACGGCGAGAATCGGTGTTTAGGCTGAACCGGGACTCATCAGTGAAGAGAACAGTTGCCTATTGATCCATATTCCAATATCTATGCTCTCTGCACCATGATAAACGGATTATCCTGTTCGTAGAAGTGAGCGGGACGCAAACAGCAGGTCTTCTTGCAAACAACCCTCTCTTATGAAGTCTTTTGGAAACAGTCACCCTTGATACACGGGTTCCTATGGCTGCATACAAGTCACGAGAGAGCTGAGAAGCTGTAACACTACTGTTACGCCTCGCTAGAATCAACAAATGGCGATCTTCTCTGGCCGTCGTGGCTCTTGGAAGACCTTGCCCAGGCTTTGTCTTGATGGATCCGGTATCCTGGAACTGTTTCCACAAGTTACACACGACGCTGGGCGTTAAATTGAACTCTCTAAAAATTTGGACTTGAGATTGCCCTGCTTCTAGCCTCCCCACAATTCGCCACCTCTTTCCATTATCTAAACGTTGGTGGTTATTCATTTTTACTGTTACAATTTGAAATTAACCTATTGCTGCAAAATAACACCATCGACCCATTTTTTTATTCTGCAACCGCTGTTTCATACCTTCCGAATCCAACGAGTGTTACTCACGATCATGCATGTGTAATACAATTATTGAATGGTTATTTGTTTTGTATTGTAACAATGTATGTACATATCAAATTTCCTTAAAATCGGTACAGTAGTTCTAGAGATAATCGACCAAATCTGAAAATTCTCTTAATTTCTTACACCAGTGTATAACAGTCTCTAGAGATACGGATCCTCTGTATTATTCATGTTGTTCTACTACAAGTTTGAAAACTTTTTATAACAGTTATTCGACAACGAAATAATTTTAAAAGGGATGATCTTTAAGACAGACACTCTTTAAGACTTAGAATGATTAAAAAAAGAGAAAAATGCTCTAAAATTAAAAATGCGATTTTTATTGCATATTCTAATAGCTCTCTAGTTTGTCTAAGTTATGAACATAATTTTTATGCTTTTTAATAGAAATGCATGAAATATCTAACGCATTTTCCTGCAGAATGGCATGTCTTTAATTTCTTTTCTCTGGTGAGGAAATTTATATTAGGTGTGTGTCTACAAAATCAGTCTTACTTTCTGCAACAGTCTCTGTAGATACGGATCATCTGTATAATTCATGTTGTTCAACTCCAAGTTTGAAATCTTTTTAAAATAATTATTTAACGCAGGTTTGATTTTAAAAGGTATGTATTTAAGGTAGACACCTTTTGACACTACGAATGATTCAAAACTTAAAGAAAATGTTTTTTTGGCGTCTAGCTTTAATATCAGTCTTAGCTCATCGCTTGTATAGCAGTCTCTATAGATACGGATCCTCTGTATTATTCATGTTGTTTTACTACAAGTTTGAAAATTTTATAATAGTTATTCGACAAAGAAATGATTTTAAAAGGTATGATCTTTAATATAGACACTCTTTGAGACTTAGGATGATTAAAAAATACGAGAAAAATGCTCTAAAATTCAAAGTGCGATTTTATTGCATATTCTAAAAGCTCTCTAGTATGTCAAAACTATGAACATAATTTTTATGCTCTTTAATAGAGGTACATGAAATATCTAACGCATTTTCCTGCAGAATGTCAATGTCTGAAATTCCTTCTCTCTGGTGAATAAATTCTTATTAGGTGTCTGGCTAGTATATCAGTCTTACCTCATCGCTTGTGTAACAGTCTCTGTAGATAAGATCCTCTGGATTATTTATGTTGTTCTACTACAAGTTTGAGAACTTTTTATGATAGTATTTCAGCAAAGAATTGATTTTAAAAGGTACGATCTTTAAGGTAGACACCTCGTGGGACTGAGAATAAGTCAAATACAAGAGATAAATGCTCTAAAATCCAACGAAATCCTGCACCGTGTACATAACATGTGAAATCACTCGTGAAAAATGTCCGAAGTTTCTGCCATATCTTATGCTTAAAAATCAAGCATGGTGCAAATCTGAAATTCCCACAATGTAAATATTTATATATGCTTGCCTCATGTCATACGTAACTCCAGTTTAGTATTGTTAGGCTTCACTGTATATTTTATGCAGTGGATGGTTTTGTCTATTCACCATTCACTGATTAAAATGTAAAGAACTGCTTGGTAGTTAGTAAATTCTTCTTGAAATATGTGCATATTTCGAAGTTGAGCTCATATATATATATATATATATATATATATATATATATAAGTGTTTCGTAGACAGTTTAAGGGAAAGAAGATAAAATATAGAATATGCAAAATCCTAGAAACAACTTGGAATTAATTTAAAGGACAAGTCATAAATAAATCCATTAATCTAATTAAATCACATATGTGCATCAGGTTATCCAAAGTGAATAACTCATAAAAATATTCCATTAGCTAATGTAATCATCGTTCGGAGATGCGGTTTGTTTCACATATTCTAATAGATCTGTAGTATGATGTATGGTATGAATAGAATTTTTTGGATCAAATTAAAATACATTAAAATTTCTTGGGCGATTTCCTACAGAACGTCTGAATTCTGTGTTGAAGAAATTTTTATTTGACGTCTGGCTATATGTCTTTCCTGATCCGTCCGTGTAAAAGTCTCCGGAGATACGGATCCTGTGTATCTTTCATGTTGTGCTACTACGATTTTAAGTGAGAACTCTCAGATTTAAAATATTTTAAATATTTCCGAAAATAATGTGCCTACACCAACAGTACAGCTTTGATAATCACCCGAGTATTTCTTCAATTAGGAACTATATGGTGATATGTGAAATATTTGATTCGAAAGCTGTAGAACGTCTAAAATATTATCTATATCAAAAATTCTGAACTGCTGTGTATTATAAACTAATATTTATATATTTCATCCGTTATTAAACATTATCACTTATAATTAGATGTTAACTATATTATTAAATATTCTGTAAAGGTTATTTGGTTGTGGCCGTGATTATATAAGATCAGCACATTGCAAAAAAATAAAAGAATAAAACTGGAATTCACTTACCACACTTTATTTAACACAAGTTAGGAGAGCATAAAAAAAATATTTTGCACGAGGTGCATCACCATTTATACCACGCGTGTTGAGGTCAGCACAATTGTTAGCACGAAGATTATATGCTCTTGGAAAATACAATTCTCAGCAAAGGAACCAGGAACCATCGGTCAATTCCGTATTTCTGTAAATCTTTCGTAGACCAGTTGAGTCACTCGCGCAACCACGTGCTTCAGACAACCATCTCTCCAAGAACAAAGACGTCAGCTTCGCCGAGGGCATTCGAGGACTCTCTTTTTATCATGTCCTTCCGCCGGAGAAATTTTTACACCTTTTCTGTTGCCAACGTTCTTTTAAAACTTTGTAGGAAGATCTGGAGAATGTCCGATTGGGCGATCAGGAGTAAAATAAAACCGGTTCCGTCTAGTTTCAAGTGCGCTGCTTCCGAACCAGTTTTACGCTGATGTTTTCACAACATATTCAAACTTATTTTTCCGTTTCTATTTGTTATTTACAAGCCGGGCTTCGCCCAGCTACGCTTAGGCCCGCAAGCCAGTCTGGAATAGAATTCTAACGGAGCAGCATTAATCGAATACCCAACTCGAATCACTGGACACTCGAATCACAGTTCATATGAATTTATTTTTTTTTCACTTTTAATTGCCGAAATATCCTAAAAAATCAGTACATCTTCAAATGATATATTTATGATTAAAGTGTTTGAATTAAAAGTATGAAAAATAGAAAAAAGAGTTAAAGATTAGAGACACGATAAAACATTTATTTTCAGTGATTCATTTTTAGTGAGAATCACGTTGTGAATGAATCATGTTTGTTTTTAGTCGTCAAAGATGGTTGATCTCACAGGAGACGTCTCATTAGAATCCAAATAACTCTAAAATTATTGATGTAACAGATTAAATGCACGCAGAGAAAAATATCCGCTTTTAAAGCTCTTTCTAAATATGTAACATTTATGTACTTTCATGAAAAAAGCATCAATTTTAAATTTTAAAAACATGGTGGATTACGTTTTGTACGGCCAATTGTGATCGGTGGAGTATGCATTTAGAGTTGAAATATCTCTAAAACGATGAACGTAATAGAATAAGTGTACTCAGAAAAAAATATCAACTTTTAAAGCTCTTTCCAAATATGAAACATTTATGTACTTTCATGGAAAAAATACATCGATGTCGACATTTTCAAACATGGCCGAATTTCATAACGGATGCCAGACCGGAATTTACATACGGGAAACGATCTATCCGGAATTGTTTCGCCGACCGACAAAGTCTTTCTTTTATTTATAAATATGCATTAACAGTTTTCATATTCATTACCATTTTTTGTCTATTAACTGTTACTAACAATTATAGTTTATTCCACCATTTTTATTGTTATATGAGGAGGTGAAAGGCAAAGTGGTGTAGGTGAATAAGTCAAGTGGTGTAAGTCAAAAGCGTTTTACTGCAAAAACTACAAAAAATTCACTATAAATTGAACAAATTATAATTCATAATAATCATTATAATATTGCAAATAATAATTATTTGCAATTCCACCATAAATTGAACATGGAGACTACATTTTTGCCCTCAAATAAAAAGTGTTGAAAATGTGACTTACACCACTTTGCCTTTCAACGCCTCATATGTTAGTCTTCTTTGATAATCTATTATTTATAATTTTATTTTATTTATTTATTTATTATTAACTATTATTTATTTTAAATGCAGTTTTCCCTCTTAGCAATTTCTCCAACCTATTATACTTTGCATGCATGCAGATTATTATAAACTATTTATTTCTTTATTACCTTTGTTTATTAACTACCAACAGCTGTTTTGTAGAGTTAATAATTGTCTTGAACAGTTAATTCTATTACTTAACTGTTATTCAATAAAAAAAATCTGCTATTATTTTATAATTATTTCTATATTTATTAAAAATGTTTATTGTTATTCAGTATTAATTTTGACTATCATTTATTATTTTGCCCGGTATAAAGGGCTTAAGTGAAAAACAGTGATTTAAATATACCAAGTTACAGTGGTACCTCGACTTACGAGTTTAATTCGATCCATGAGGGAGCTCGTAACTCGAAATACTCGTATCTCGAATCAATTTCCCCCATTTAAATGGATGGAAATGCTATTAATTCGTTCCGGGCTCCCCCCCAAACACAACAATTTTTGGTTACATGTTTTTAAATAACAAAAATGTGCTTATAAATGACGAACGTTGTATAAAAATGCAATGCAATACAATGCACTGCAATAAACTTGTTTTATTAAATGTAATGCACAGCATTTACTTTGGAGATCAGACTTGAAGATGCTAATGAAAGAGGAGGAGAATAGCTGAACTGAAAAATTAAACTTTATTCGTTGATTTTTGATTCTTTTCTCCAGATTTTCCTAGCTTTCGCTTTTATTACGAGCTACCCTCTTAAAGGGAGACACGGAAGCTGAGCGATTGTTGCATCGTTCACTGGGATGTAATGTCCAAATTCCTCTTTCTGAGTATCCGAAGATCGTTTTCTCAGAATATGTAGAAGGATGAGAGTTTTCGATCCTAGGACCAAGGTCATCCCATCCCCTAGAACCCATGGCGAGTGCCAGTGTGGGAGAGGGAATTTAGCTATCTCTCTGCGAGAGAGGTTGGACGATGTTCGGTTTCGGAAGGCGACTCAAGTGTGGGCAGAGCAAACTGCCCTGGGTGAAAATTGTTGATTATTAATCTCTCGGTTTAAGACTGGATAGTAGTCTAAGAATAATATGTATGTATCTGTACAATAATTGTACTTAAGGTTGCAAATATTATATGTTTCTCGTGTTTTCATTTGATGAGCGAATGGCGTTCGCTGCCCAAACTAGCTGTGGGGCATCTGAAGATTGCTCGTAACCCGAATTTTTGCTGGTAACTCGAAGCAAAAAATCTGCCGAGAGAATGCTGGTATCTCGAAAAACTCTTAAGTCGAGACACTCGTAGGTACCTCTGTATTAGCTAATTGCAGAAATATAATTTCGACGAGTCTTTTATACAAAAAAATGTACTTTTGTATACAAAATCGATAGACTCCAGCTTTTTTACAAATCAAAAGATTTTTTTTTTTTTATCAATACTAAAAATATCTAAAAAATACTTTTTTTACTTAATCCCTTACATACAAGGCACCATAGATTTATTATACGGCTAGTTATCTTTTTTCTTTATCACAGCAAAATTTGTGTATTATCAACCGTTACTTATTTGGTATTGACACTACATAGCAGTTATTGAACATTTATCCATAATTGCAATATAATTCATTATTATTTATTTCTACTATTTGACGACTATTTATTATATTTTATCCTAGTATTTATTATAACCGTAACAGCAGTTAATACTAACATTTACCATCACCAAAACGCAAATTTAGAATTAACTAATGGATTTCTATCTTTTTTTTTTCTTCTTTCAATTATCTATTATCCTAGTTTTTATTATAACTCTTACAGCAGTTAATGCTAATACCATCACGACAGTGCAAATTTAGGAATAACCAATGGAGTTTTATTTCTGTTTCGTACTTTCAATTATCTATTATCCTACTATATATTATAACTCAACAGCAGTTAATACTAAAATTTTTCTTCACCCGAGTGTAAATATAGAATATCTATCGTTCTTCCCTTTTTGTGATAGAACATTGACAACTAAACTTGAAATTTAAAAAAAAATGATAAATTTAAGTAGTTTCCTAAAAGGTTAGAAACTTAATTTTTTTCTCCTCTGCAAGATATATTATTTTTAAATTCAATATGTCCCTTTTGAAAACAAAATAATTGCACTGTGAGAGAACTAAGTTAACGCCAAATTCAACGAATAATATATCGTAGAGCCTCTGTTTAATCCAAATTTAATTTTTTATACCGTTCCTGAAAATTCAAGTATCCGGCGCTTTATGTTTATTATTATCATTAAGGGGGCTGGATAACCCCATTAATGATAATAAATCGGATTCACTTAGCTCATTATAAACTCGAAGAGAATTTTTTCGCTCATTTTCGACTCGAAATTTTCAAAGCAACACACTTAAATGCAGTAGTGAAACATTCTTTACATTTGTTTAATCTTCTTCTTCAAATGAATTACGAACAATATTTTTTAAAATCAAATTACCTGAAAAAATAGTTTTCTGTGTTTCAAATGGTAATAATTTCCAGTGATGGACGGAAAAAGCCTAGGCTATCTCAAAATGCAATTTTCATTTGATAATTGATATTTACATTGTTGTACAGAGTGAGAAAATAATTGATTTTATGAGTAAATATCGTTTATGTCGAAACTTTCGCCTTTTATATGGTGGCAGGGGCGAGGAGAGGATTCATAGCCATATCGAGATTGTCTAGCCCTGTAGGCGGTGCTGACCATACCTTCCCCAACGTCAAACGGTAATTTTCGAGTACACACAGCAATTAACTTTAAGTGTAAATATATAACAAAACAGTACATACAAGCCTAAAGATTAGTTGTATATACCGAACGTTACAAAAAAAAAAACCTGATTTAATATGCGTTTCTTATTATTTCATTTTAAAGGGTTTTTAATTTTTGTTACTAATTCTGAAAACTCATTGCGTCCGAAGCTGCATATATATATATTGACATTTTTCAAGCGTTGAAAGATATTGATACACTCCCATCAATGCAAAATCTCGGCCGTCAATGTCTGTCGTATCTAGCAGAATTTAAAATCGCTTGAAATATTCATTTCCCACCCTAAATTCATTAGCTGAAATTGCTCGCAATTTATCACGCTTCAACTTATTTATCGCATACTCTCTGTTGGGACGTTATAAATTTTAAACCCGAGATCTTTCCATATTTCATACACCTCGTGATATAATTATTCGCGAGCACGCCCTTTTTGAAAAATTATAGCAAGCACAAATCATATATTAATTGTTTTAAATCAAGCTTAAATGGGAACTGGATATGTAACATATTTCAATGAAAATTATTAATAATTGTCTACCTATTATGATACAAGAATTGTAAATTTTTGTAACTGACTAAATGCACTAAAAAGAGTGAAAACTTGCTCACATTTATGTGAATGCGTTTCTTCCAAAATTACAAGAAAAAGATTATATATTTACAATTGTGTCTCCTCGCATGAAAAAGCACGCTGGTTTTCGGTGCTGAGCGTGCTCAGATCGAAACCTGGCGAAGCTCCACTAAAATGCCTCCGTTTGTGCCGTCCCTTCATAGGGGGCAATGCTGGTCTGCCTATATGGCGCCCCCATAATAAAATGGCCAGCAAAACTGCGGTAAATTATAGGCGAAAGTCTTCGCGACAAGTGTCTCCGCATTGGAAAAATAAAAGAAAAAAAATCTTCAAGCACTCATAATTTTTCAATTCGTCATAGACTACAGTCCTTTCATCCAGATTCTTGTCTGCTGCATGACTGGCACTTTTGCAGCCATTAGTAAAAATTAAAGAAATTCCTGATTTCGACTAGTCATCCTTACAGCTTACATCGTTAATAGAAATCTCTACGATGGAGGGCCAGGCACATGGATTGTAGATTTCACAACATTTCCTGATGCTTACTTGACGGTTTATTATTAAATTTAATTAGATTATTCGTCTGAATTTACCTCTTAAAATATATAATTTGCACCCTCGTTTTCAATAGTTTCATTGGCCTCAGATTCCAGCAGTTTCATTGGTATCATTCAAGCACTTTGATTGGCTCTTGAAACTGGCATCTGGATCCGATCTTTTTATATTGCACATTTTCTCCTCAAAGTTTTCTATTGTCCTACTGGTCCACGTGGTCTTTCTCGCTTCCGTTGGTGATCTTGCTTCAAGTTCAGTATTTTATCTTAATTTAATTAAATTTTATTTTTATTTTCACGAATTCACGATGCGTCTACGTTTTACCATTTTATATTCTCTTCCACCTCTTCTTTTGATCGTGGAAGTTTCTATGCGTTTATAGACACACATATCTGAAATTTAGGGCTAGGTCCATGCATTGCAGTTGGCACAATGTTTCCTCATGCTCCCGTATGCTTAGTTATCATCCGTGCGTTGCTAAGAAACACAAAACAAGGACGAACTCAGGTCATATGTCATATGATAATGGGGATGTAGGTATTTAAATCACGTAAACTAAGACCAGGGCTTGGGAAACTGGTTTGCTTCCTTTTTGACCTTGCAACAAGGTTGCAGTCAGCTTCAATTTGATTCTTTTTCAGTTTACACGAATTTGTTGTTTATGAAAGATGCCATAAACTAGTATTTATGTGTAATGAAAACATAAAGTTAGCGAAGAAATCCTACGCCAACTATAGATCTAAAAACCACACCAGAAAGTTTTAATTCTTATCATTTTGTTTACACCTACGTTATTCGGACTACTTGACCCGCCATCTTCCACTTTATTCCGCCAGATTTCCCTTCATACGAAATCTCAATGCTTCAATGGCGTTCTCTCTTTACCCGACTCTCATCTCCTGGGCTGCACGGTATGGTTTTAAAATATATACATTTTTTCACGAATTCCCGAATCAATAACAGGCAGTTTAATTTTACATCGTGAATCCAGTGATTTATGTCTCTGATTTATGCACACAATTTATCAGACTTTTTTTATCGCACGTCCACTGTTGGGACGTTATAAATTTCAAACCCGAAATCCTACCATTTCACACACCTCGTGATATAATTGTTCGCGAGCACGCCCGTTTTGAAACATTATGGCCTTCAAAAATCAGGAGTGGTGTAGGCTTTGCGAAAATATAAAAAATGGTATTGGAAAATACTTAAAAATCCCCTAACACTAAGGAACTAGAAAGCAAGAGAACGAGGCACGAAAAGTGCACAATATAAATTTCATGAGACATGTAACGACTGACTGTATGCAGAGAGCAGGAATCGAATCAACAACACTGAAATTTATAGCTGGTGTCCGGACAACTACACCCTCTCCTTCATTGAATTCCATTACTTGTACTTGCAACCAGCTTCTTTTATGGACTTTCTTAATTTTTTCTCCACAAACGAAATAATGTGTGCTCATCCTGTATTTATTTGACTGTGCATTATTATGACGCTGATATTTTCTAAAGAGCTAAACTTTCTATAATTTCTAACCGTTCGTTATCAAAACTTTTATTTTTCAGGGCCAGTGTAATGAATGACCCTCTAGCAAGGCCGGCACCTGAACACTTCGTCTCGATTTGGAAGCTAACTCAGGCCCAGTGTAATTCCCCAGTGCGGTGGGTAATCTCATATATATTATTTTCCTGGTACAGTGGGTGATCGGTCCACGAACAGTTTGGACTACGAAAAATTCGGTTAACGAACACCTTCACGAAAGATTTTTGTGTTCGGACAACGAACATATGTTCGGATAACGAACTAAAACAAATTCTACCGAACACCTCTATGACAAAAGGTCAAAAGAAGTTTCTAGTAGTCCAAGATCAACCGAGGGAAGGTTCAGTGAGTTTATATAATAATTGTAATCAAAAGGTATACAAACGATACAGTTTTAGTTATAAACATTTATTTTACATGTATGTACAACCCTTAAAGAGGGTCTACAAATTGCCACTAATCTAAGAGCCATGCTTACATGGCGAAGTTCTATCTAGTCGAACTCTAAAAATGGTGGGGGCGCTGGTCGCTACGTCATACGAAGAGAGAAAAGCAATTGACATTTTACATGTCCTTAACGACCCATTGAAAAAAAAAATTATTAATGTGCAAGACTGTATTATTTTTGCAAAAAAATAAACTTACTAATAAATTATAAATATATATATATATATATATATATATATATATATATATATATATATATATATATATATATATATATATATATATATATATATATATTAATTTAGTTTCTAGGGCCTCCAGAACGAATTTATTGAAGTCCCATAAAAAATCTATGGTAAATCGATGATCGGTTAACGAACATTTCGGTTTACGAACATAGTCTTGGAACGGATTATGTTCGCAAACCGATCACCCACTGTACTGTAATTTTTTTCATGTCCATTCTAAAAAAACATTCGACATCAAAATATCGTCAGCACTCTTAGGCAAAACCGAATAAACAAATAACGAAAGTGGGTGTATCGTACAACCGTAATATTTCATCTGTGTATTTATGAATGTCAGAAAGAAGAAAAAATAGAGAATAATGCCACATTCAAATTCGTGCTGAGTGCAATGTCTTTTATTTTAGAACGCGGACAATGAAATGTCCTCGATGCTTGTTCTATTTAAGATCCCATTGATTATTTTTCCTATGGCCTAAATTTGTGTAGTCGTAGAAACGATTCCCAGGAATTTTTTCACGAGTCATTTATTTTGAAAGTGCTGTGAACAACAAGATATTCCGAGTTTCTGGAAAGTCGGCGATAAACATTTTGTTTTCTTTTTTTCTTTTGTGAGCAAAGCCACGCCCTGTTCGTTTTTTATTTACATGTACATAATACCAAAGCACATTCCTTGGTTGATAATTCGGTACAGCATAAGTAACTAACAAATACGCCAAATTTCTAACACTGACGTGATGATGATTATTGAAACAAATTAATGTATCCCCCTACGTCAAAAATATACAGTACATTTAAAAATATATATTTTTCGTTGAAATGTGATATGAAATCCTGAAATCAAATATAATTTTGGTTAAAAATCTCATAACATTTTGAAATATAAGAAATTTTGTAGAATTTTTTGTGCAATTGAGTGCTTATGCAAGAGAATCTACACTCAATGCAATTAAATATATTTTTTTATACTTTATACTACTGTAACACTTACTTGTGTTCTGAAGTAAAAGTTTTAGATTATGTCCAAAAATCGATGAAATATACTAAATTAAGCGAAAAAACACTGATTTAAAAACTATATATTTTTTACAGTACATATACTTGTAGAATGACTAAATTAATACAAATAGCTTAGCTTTTAGGTCAAAACATAGTTAATAATATGTAAATCACTATTGCAAAATTCTATTGAAATACAATAAAGAGTTTTTAAATGATTAGCTCTCTCGTTTACAAAAGTAACTTAACTATTTTTCTAGAAAATGCATTTAAAGAGGCTACTTTAGGTCTTTTAATATAGCTTTCGGTTAATTAAATTGGCCATAAGTTCACATCCAATGATCGTACGGATAATAGTGAAGCAGTTTTAGAACCCTAAAACACTGGCCTTTAAAACAGAGCAATAATAAAATTTTTCGACATTTTCACCAAAATAGCCATTTTAACGTAGGCAAATAGATACCAGAGAAAGATTTGTTTCCAGGGATTCAGACATTTCCTTACAATACCTAATTTCTAAGACTTTAGCTTCAATTAGCTATCATTTCATGATTTTTGAAGATTCCTCTGATTTTGTAAGAAAATGGCAACGCCGACATGAAGATAATTATGAAATTGATTAAAATAAAAATTCGTTTGACATCGATTCTGACATTACTATATTGCATGTACTTTTTAAGACTTTAGCTCCTATTAGATATCATTACAGGTGGTTTCAAGATTACGCTAACTTTGAAAGAAAATGGTAAAGCGGACGTGACGATGATTATGAAGCAGATTAAAAGAAAGATACGTTTGAATCGATTCAGACTTACAAGGCCTCAGCTCCGATTAGCTAAAATTTCAGGAATTTTCAAGATTCCGCTAGGTTTGTAGAAAATGGTAACGCTGGTATGATGATGATTATGATATAGATTAAAATATAAAGACTCGTTTGTATCGATTCAAACATTGCCATATCTAATTTTTAAAGCTTTAGATCCGATTAGATATAATTTCCAATGTCCCAGACTATACCCGACTTAGCAACTAACACCTTACGGGATTGAACCCCTGCCAGTGAATTGGCTGCCACCAAAATTAACACCAAGCAACCCCAAGAGCGGCATCTGGTGGGATCGTACATCCCCCCACTCTATCTGGCTTCATAGAAACACTCTCTGGTCTACAGATTTAAGGTGTCCTTATCCAGCCAAGACACGGTGGCATTGACTACCGTTCATCGGGATTCGAACCGAACACCCCCAGTCCAAAGCCCAAAGCGCTACCACCAGGCTACCCCGGCCTCCATAGCTATCATTTTATGAGCTTTCAATATTCCGTTATTTTTACCCGAATGTCCATTGAAGACAATAAGCGTTTGACAAATGCTTCATAGAAAAAAATGTGTACAGAAACTGTATTTCCTAATATGGGAATTCGTTAGTTTGTTAATGTCTAGCTAATGTCTGTAAAAAGAAAAAATTCACGAGGCTTAAAATTTTGTTTAATATATCCCGAACTACGAAATTAACTTTAAACTCATTTCAGTTTTACTATAAAACTCTTTAAACTAAATACTTTTTAACTAACGAAACAATGTGCCGACGTGAATTTTTCTTCCAACAAAAGTTATATGCAAGGCTGTTCCTCGAGTAAATGATTTCCTTTGAATATTTTTTTTTTAAATCAAGCAAGACTTTAAAATAATTCTGGTAATGGGATTTAAGTTTTACGTCGAAGCACTGGTACTTTAAATTTTACTTGAAAACATTAATTCTACAATATTATTGTAAAGAAAATACGTATTCATATTCTAAATGCGTATGAAATAATACTCTGTTTGTAATTATGAAATAATTTATACGTACAGTTGTAACAATCAAATTAAAACAAACTCAATTACTTTTAAGTAAACCTTAATATGCAAACTGTCAGTTAGGTTTTCTCAAGTATTAGTTATTCGATAAGTGCACAGTTCTTTTAAATATGCATGGAAATGCTGCTCGTTCTGTATGCAAGACTACTCTTAAGTTCCTTTGCAGACAGTACTTCGTGCACATGTCTAGACATTCTAAATAATGGTCAATGGATTCCAACGTATAGTATGCGCATATAGTATTCTCATAATGGCATGGGACTAAATTACGCATGTTCATATTCGTCTGAAATTGTTGAGTCGGAAATGGGAAATTGCAATGTACTCAGATGGCAATATGTTATGAGTCCTTTTTTAAAAAAAAATGAGTTTTTCACATTCCGGATTCTCGTTCTCCGATATTTTCTATTTACTGTAATTACTGTAATTAAGTAATCATAGTGGTAAACTAAAAGTGGCTCAATTTTACAATCACCACTTGCATTAGCACTATAAAAATGTAACCTTGTCCTTCATAGGCTTATGAAGTGTCTTAACCTCTTTGGTGATGTTGATTCTTCTTGGCATTTGTTACCGAAACAATCCCCTTCATCACAGCTAAAAACTTGGTTTGACACGTTCCACAAACTTTTTTAATTCATTAACAAATTTATCTGCAACCGTTTTATCTGGACTTGCAGCCCCCAGATGCTTAACAACACTCTGGATTCCAGGCGATATCTCAAACCAGCCTCTAACGGCTTTAAAATCTTCACATTCAACATCATTTGTACTTTGTGTTTTAGCTATCAAATTGCTAAGCAACATCTTAGCCGTTCCGCATATTAAAGCCCCACTAATACTATCACCAGCAAGCTCTTTTTCACGTATCCACACTAACAATAATTTTTCTACTTTTTATATAACTTGAAGCCTTTGTTTCGTTAAAACAGCCACTCCTTTACCCTCATCAGCTGCCTTTATTGCCTCTTTGCTTTTGAGGATAGTTCAAATGGTAAACTTCATCAACCCAAACTGAGTGGCGAGATTTGAAACATGCAAACCATTATCATGTTTAACTATTTCTTGCTTTTTTCCAATAGTTAGGTTAGTTCGTCTGCTAAAAGTATTACTTGCTCTTGCTATTTTCTTGGGAGACATATTGAGGGCTAATTTACACAAAAATATTCACAAAACGAAATGTGTGAAATACATGAGCAACCAACGCTTAAACTGTGCTAGAGAGAGCCCAACTAAGCTTGACATGTGGACTGTTCGCGAACCGAAGCAAGTATGGTGCATGCTTGGATCGCATATCACCAAATGGCAGCACATATGCAGCGTTTGTTAATAAACAGAATCGTTCGTAAACCGAGGTACCACTGTAGTTCTGTGAGAGGAATATATATCATGAATCAAAGTCAATCTAACTCCACTTGTATCATCTTATGTTCAAACACAAACTAATGTCATTGTAAGCTGTATTTTTTATTAATATGTCTTATTGTATTTTAATTATGCTCATCGTTGGTCAAATTAACAAAAATCCACGTAACTCAAAAAAATACGCTTTTGAGATTTTCATGCTATTTAATAGGTTTTATTAAAACCAATGTATATTTTTTTGGATTTAAGTTGTTTATTAATAAGGCCAACGTTATAATAAGAGAAAAGTAATTATTTTTAGCTACATTTCAATAAGGGAAAAACACAGATTTTGAGATATTTTTCGAAAACAATAACCATAAACCCATATGCTCATTTAAAAACAAAGGTCTGGGTTCAATGCATAACACCAGTAAATTAATATTGGAAAGTTTTTCCATTATCTGAAGCACAAAAAAAGTATAAAAAATGCCACTGTTTTGAATTACTTTTAAAACCAGATGAGCAAACTTCATGAATATCTCTAGTGCTATTTGTTTCGAAACGTCTCTTTCGGCAGCCTGCAAAGGAATTATATTTTCCACAAGTGGAACTAATAGTATCATACCTCATGTAGCAGGTAAAAATGCTTTTTCGAGTTTATAAATTGGTGTTTCATTTTCCCCCCTATTTTTTAAAATAAAAAAACTAATTTAACGTCTTTTCCTTTTCAGTCTGGAAGTGGAGTTTATTATAAAATATTTCGAAATGTTAAACATATTTTCTCTCCTCTATTCTCAATTTGGATGCTTAAAATTATATCCGCAGATAGGCTTTTTGTAACTATTAATATTATTATTTTTTTATGTGACATGAAGTGACTTCTAGGAAATATCCCCCCGCATTTGTGTAAATAGTTTTATAAAGCAAAAATCTGACCAACATGAAAAAAAAAAATTACTGGTAGTCCCTTCTAATGAAACTTCCGCGGGTTATTAACGTAGGATTATTTATCGTTCCTACCTCTTTTTTTGACGAATTTTGGTACTTTTCTGTTTAACTGTTTACTGCTACTGGGTTTGGCGCGCTGCCAAAATTATAACTCCGAATTTTTTTCTTTCCGGAGGAGCGTTATTGAGGAACGTAATCCTACATTAATAAATGCGTCTCGTTTTTAATTTTTAAGTTCTGTAATATTTTTGTCGAAAATTCGGGATGCAGAGAGCTTACTCCATTATCATTTTACCATGGTGTATTTACTTTTTATTAATTAAACTCCTTCTCTTAATAACAAAGTGAAACAAGTGGATAGCTCAAAGAAGCGTTATGACCAATGGTTAAGGCTGCCGCATTAATTTTAAATCAGCTAAGTATACAGTAAGATTATAGAGCTGTTAATTGGAATCTAGTTCAGATCCTTGTTTGATGAGATAAGAGTCTAAGCGACGCGCCATCAGCATATGCTAACCACACTTCCTGCAAGGCTCGATTCTTCCACATTCTTGCCGCACAGCATGTCTTACTGCGAGTGCCTTCTGAAAGTCATTACCATATGTCCTTCGAAGCATCCTCTGTATGTACTTACCACATTATTTGCGAGGCAACTTCAGTATGTGCTTACCACATTTCCTGCGAAGCACGTTCTGCACCTCTTTACGTAATAGTGTGTGAAGCTCCTTCTTAAATCTCTTAGTCCATGTCCTGCGATACACCCTCGCTATGTCCTTACCTACATCATTTGTGAGGCAACTTCAGTATGTGCTTACACGTTTTCTGCGAAGCACCTGCGTGTCATTATGGTATGTGAGGTATAATCTTACCATACTGCTTGCAATTCACCGTCGGTGTATCTTTCCAAATCGCCTATGAAGCATGGAATCTGGTATAGATTATGTAATTTTTCTTTCAAACAACATTGTTTGTGCGTTGAGAAGTTAGAACCCCTAAACATTTACCTAAATCTGCGTTGTGAATTGAGAAAAGTATGTTAGTAATTCAGAAATATCAATCTAGCAAAATGAAAGGTGGAATCGAAAAGACACATTTTGGACTGCTGAGTAGAAGCCGTATTAGATTCGCTCAGCTCAGCGTTGAGGACAAAAGCTTTTCAATGATTGTCAACTTGTACTTAAACATTTGTTGTTGTTGTTATTGTACTCCGTAATAGAGAAAGAATTTCTTTAGTCCGCTATCTTATTAATTTTAGAAATTTCGTCCACCAAAGGATGTAACGGTGCACCACATTACGTTCTATGTCTATTGCGAAGTACTATGGAAAATAAAACTTTAAATCCAAGTTGACAATCCTTGATAAACATTTCTCCATAAGTTAATATTGAAATGAGCCAAACATATATGGCTACTACACAGCAGCCTCACAGATAAATAGTTTCTAAAGGAGAAGGTACAGTTATTGTTGTTCCTATCGTTCCTAATGCCCCCTGGTGGGAAGTGCCAGACCAGATCCATATAGGCTGAGTAGTGCGGCTACGATTAATACGGTTTCTCCACAAGAGTCGAAGTCCGTCTTTTCTAGGTGGCACCACTATTTTGACCGAGCACATCCTTAAGTTGGTCACTGGGTGGGGTCGTACTCTCTCCACCCACTGACCTCATAGAAGGAATTTTCAATCTACGGATTTATCGTGCCCAAATCCAGCCTATAGGCGGATTTATTTAACTTCGCTTTTCGAGATTCGATCCGAGCACTCTCAATATCGAAAACCGACTCGCTACCTATAGGCTACTTCTAACCCGAAATTACAGGTAAGATGTAGAAATGCACTGACCAATACCAAAGCACTAGTCGAAGTTTCGAAAGAATCCTAAATACAGTAAGCAAAGTGAAAAGCATATTTTTTTAAATTTAATAACTAATGTTGAAAACAAGCAATTGAACACGGAAAGATGATTACAACCTGTTACACTGCATATAGTAAAATCATATTAAATCTTAATATTCGATGAAATATCTTAAATTCCAAAAAACCGTAATCTATATTTTCAAACTAAATAGACATTAAACAGCTGTAATAATCTCCCTCAGTAACGCATTACCGTTTACGAAAGTATACATATCGGCTGAAATAATACCAACAATATATCTTTATTACCGACATTTTTGTAAATATTTAACGTTTAAATTAAATTAATCAGCCTGTTGCAAGTATTCCGCCCATCACTCTCCAAGATAAGCGCGTTCTCGGAAATGTAAGCGGTAAACCTAATCTGTCTAAGTAACTTATTTGTCGTTATAAGCCGTAAGTTTCTAAATCCTTATGTAATTTTCTGTTTACCCTTTAACCTATTCATTAAGAAACGAACGCTGCTGAAAAAGGTTTGCTTCCTTTCCTATCACTAAATTGACATTCATAATTTTTATTTGTGGCAGAATTCCGGGAGACGAGCGGCCAGATAAGATTCTTTTAGAGCCTTTTCCAGGATAATTAATGACTTGGACTAACTTTTAAAATTAGCTTCTTAAATTTTTATGCGAAATCTACAACGATTTGTGCTGTTAAAATATTAACCACTAATAACATGAAAGCGGTTCTAAGAAAACTTAATTGCTCCGTTCTTCAAAGAGATTGTGTTTCCTAATTTTCGGTATCCAGTCTCATTTTCGGAGAGAGGCGAGAAGCAGTTTCGGAAAGTAAATGTCTCGCGGTGGCGTCCCTGGGAGTTTAGAATTAGATTATAAGATTAAATTACTGAAGCAAATGGGTTTTCTTGTTCGTAGAATGGGCAGATAACATTTTATATAAATTTCAAATGCGTACTTGTACGTTTTATGGTTTTGTTCATGCGGTTTTGCTGGCATAATCGTTTTTTGGTTATGAAACTAATGGGTTATGCCTGCTGTAAGAAATTAAGACAGATTAAATATGCTGCGTAATTGAATATATTTCAGCGAGAAATGTAAAATATATTGAACTGAAACTGTGTGGTCTTGGCATTATTTCTGTTTGATGTCCTGCGACTTTTCTTCGTGGATTCCTTTCTCAGTTCTTTTTTGTTTTACGTCCTTCTGTCAAGATGACGTGACTGACATGGGGGACTGTAACAGAGACTTTGTGCGGGAACTTCGTAATAGAGACCTTTGTTAGGAAAGTTCCAGGATTGAGCTCCAAAAAAATAAATTAATTGAACTTAGTAACTAATGGTCCTAGAGTTTATGACTAATGGTCCTAGATTTTGTGACTAATGGTCCTAGATTTTATGACTAATAGTCCTAGATGACGTGACTAACAGTGGGGACTGTAATAGGGACTTTGTGTGGGAACTTGATAATAGAGACCTTTGATAGGAAAGTTCCAGGATTGATTTCGTTAAAAGTAATTTATTCAATTTAGCAACTAATGGTCCTAGATTTTGTTACTAATGATCCTTGATGACGTGACTTAAGTGGGGACCGTAATAAAGACTTCGTGCGAGAACTTTGTAATAGAGACCTTCGATAGAAAAGTTCCAGGATTGAGCTCATAAAACATATTTTATTCAACTTAGCAACTAATGGTCCTAAATTTTGTTACTAATGGTCTTATATTTTGTTATTAATGTTCCTAAATTTTGTTAGTAATGGTTCTAGATGACATGACTAACAGTGGGGATTGTAATAGAAACTTCGTGCGGGATCTTCGTAATACAGACCTTTGATAGGAAAGTTCGAGGATTGAGATCTTAAGAAAATGTCTTATTCAACTTAGTAACCAATGGTCCTACATTTTGTGGCAAATGGCTCTAGATTTTGTGACTAATGGTCCTAGATTTTGTTACTAATGGTCCTAGATTTTGTTACTAATGGTCCTAAATTTTGTTACTAATGGTCCTAAATTTTGTTACTAATGGTCCTAGATCACGTGACTAACAGAGGGGACCGTAATAGAGACTTCGTGCGGGAGCTTCGTAATAGACCTTCAATAGGAAAGTTCCAGGATTGAGGTCGTTAAAAGTAATTTATTCAACTTAGCAACTAATGGTCCTAGATTTTGACAACGTAGTTCCCTCAGCTGTCTGTGCGTAAATGTCATTGTTTCTGGAGGTCATGGAAGCAACCAGAGAGATTTTCATGCGGAATGATTCTCAGCATATCTGCTACAGCTGTTTGGTTTGGTGCAGTATCTTCATGGCGCTTCCCTTTCACTCGGCGACGGGTCGGATGAATATGGGGGAAGTAGTAGAGAAGGATACACTTGGGGTTTTCCCCATATTAACAAAGAACTTAATGTTGACTCTATGCTAGGAATACGCTTCACTCGTGTGACTTTCAACTAAAAGTGCCAACGATCCGAACAGTGGGTTGCTGAACACAACCCTGCCACCAAGGTAGTTTACATGGAAACGCATCCGAGACCATGTCTATTCAGAACACATACCAAGTGACTGAGTAACATCAATTTCTTATGTTTTGTATATCGCAGGTAACTAATTAAAAAATCAGTTCTGGTACTTTTCTGGCAAATGTTATAATTTGAGTAAAGTCAGAGATCCCGAGTTCAAATAATAACTATCATTGACTAGATGAAGAATAAACGGCGGGAAGCGAATAAGTTTTTACTGCGAGCCCTGCTGCATTAGCTTTTAGGATCTTAGCCTTTAAGTTTTGATGCTAGTTCGATAAAGGCAGATTAGGCAGTGGGCAGTGATAATACATAATTGTGATCTTAGATAAATGTGTAAGTTCTGTTCATGTATCCTAAATAACACGTAGCATTATTTCATTGGTTTGATCTTATTTTACTTTCTTGTCATTTTTGTATTGTTTCTCGCCATCCTTTAGCGCCGCATTACAACAGTTTAGAAATAGGACGTGCGTAGTTGATCAGGTGATTCGATTAATTAATGGGATTCGGGAAATAGCTAACTGAAAATCTTTCGTACCAACCTTCTCTGAAGTGTGGTTCAAAGTTTATTTTGGAGTTCAAAGAGGCGGGTTTTATATAATTTATCAAAACATGTCTCAGAAGGTTTTTATAGGTAGTTTGTTTTCGTTTTTGTTTTGTTTTTTGACGATACGTGTATGATCATTTTAAGATTAAATTTACAGGGATACCGTACTTTTAGAGAGTAGTTTAGAACTGAAAGTGTTATATGAGTAGCCAAATCATGAATATCAACTCCCTTCACACTATGAGACTATTTTTTCTGAAGTATATTAATTAAAACCTAGGATTATGTGTATTTTACTTTTAACTACATTATGTTTAATTTAATGTATATTGTTAAATAACAAAGTATTAAATTGTGTAAGTTTATTCAGTAATAAATTAAACTTTAAACTCGTGAAAGTTTTAGTCTTCATTTTCTTTCTTTAGAACTGTGTTTAATCAATTTTTTTATGGAACTGTTTAAACATTTTTAACTTTCCCCTAGACTTGAGTTCTTTCATCTGCTATTTATTCCTTTTATTTGGCTAGGTGAAATGTAAAGCATGCAATTTAAAAAAAAGATTTCGTTTCTTTAAACACTTTGTCTGTAAGTCTAGACGTTCAATGATTTATGGAAAGGATATATTTAGGTCTTTGTCTCTATAGAGAACATAATCCTTGAAAATAAAAATAAAAAAATCTAACCAGAGTGTTTTCTGATAATTTCTGGTTTCTTTTAATAATGGCAGTTTCTTATCCTGAACATGTAAATATTACAAAATTATCCTATAAGTGAATGTCATTTATAAGTTTCGTATAAATAAATTTTATTTAAATAAATGCGTAAGCTATGTTGTTAATATTTCCATTTTTCGTTCAACTAATTTATATATGTTTATTTAAATTTTTTTTCAGTCACTCCTATAAAAATTCTTAACTAGTAACAGACACGGGGGGGGGGTCTAGAATAGAAATTGCTTTTTAAAAAAGAAACAAGGAATTTAAAAAATAAGTACTTTAAATTATTTATCAGTCTTCAGTTTTTCTATGAAGACTACATAAAATTAAATTTGGCGTTTTTTAATTTATTTCTGCATGAAAGATTTTTGTTATATTGAGATGTTTCTAGAAAACTAATATAATTTGCCCAACATTAAAAATTATTGTTAGAAATTCTTAAACATTTGAGTTATTTTGATTTAATTACAAATTACAGTTGTATTGATAACCAATTACCTTCCATGATCACTCACACAAGAAGGTGGTTCATTCACAATTACTTGCAGCGCCAAATATCATTATTTTTTTCTTAGTATAAAGGTGACCCAAATTAAAGGGACACTTTTGTACTAGCGACAGTGTTCAATTACTCAGAATTTTATATTAAGGCCTTATTTGAATAGTGGTCCAACTCCATTCTTGTTTATTTTGAGATACAGAGCCTTGAAGTCTAATGATTGCTGAGAAATGACTGCTGAAGTCTGATTTGTAATACCCTCTGTCGACAGTAGAAATAAGCTGGAGGTGTGCTAGTTTAAAAATAAGATAGAAATGACTTGTATGAACATGAATGTGAGGCTAACTCCATTTTTTTTTGAAGTATGGTTGAACCACTATTCAAATAAGACCTTCATATTTGCATCGGTGGATGCTGGTTTATGTCACGAAGCGACGCTGTTATCATTGTCAAGTGTCAGTTTTCTGTTATGCGCACGGTCGAGACACGGTTTCGTCAAAGCAGATCCAGTGAGCAACTGCTCAGTTTTTGACGGCAGATGTTTGTGGAACCGAAATTTATCGTCGTATGAAGGATGTGTATGAACATGAGTGTCTGCCCCGGTGTACTTTTACCATATGGTTTAGTTAATTTCGTAGAGGACGTGTGAGCACGGTACATGCCGAGACCTGCTCAAGCACACTTAGGCTATGGAATAGATTCCTATGGAAGAGATTATAACTATGGAATAGATTACTGACACTAACAAAATCTGTTGTGTCGCTTCCGCTAGGAAGTCCTCAACAAGCGCCACCAATACATCGACCTGCCCCCTTCCGACCACCACATATTTAGCTCACTGTGAAGTTTCTCAGTGGCCACCGGTTCCCAAAACATACAGAGTTCCGAGAGGCCGTTCAAGACTGGTTCAGCAGACCACCTGGGACGTTCCTAGGACACATACTTAAACGTACAAGACAACTTTATAGCGGATAAGTAGCTTACGTATCACTATTTCTTACTGTGTGTTCAAATATTGAAACCAACAAATCATTACAGAAAAAATCCCAAAAGTCTCCCTTTTATTTGGGCCACCTTTATGTACTAGTTGATCAGGGGGCGCAGTGGCTCAGTTGGCAAGAGCAGCGGGTTAGTATCTAAAAGTCACTGGTTCGATGCTGGTCGCTGACAAATCCATTGCCGCGTACACTAATGGCGGCCGGTGTACGTAAAATCTGTCGTGGATGCAATGTCCTCCAAGTTCTCAAAATTACCTATGGAATGGCGGGGTCAATTGTTCTGGTATCGTCACTTGACTCGATTAAAAATTACGGGACTGGTGCTTTGGCCAAGTCGGACTCTTGACACTCTTGGCGCCAGTCAAATCAGGAGCCGCACCTTCATCGCCCATAGCCTTCGGGACTTGATCTATTGTTGCTGTCGGTCAAGTGGCATAAGCAACAACAAAACAACAACACTAGTTGATCAACTGGTACATTTAAATATTTATAATGATTTATAACGCCTGTTGTTGTTGTTGTTTCTAATGCCACCTGACCGGAAGTGCGACACCAGATCCATACAGTCTGAGTAGTATGGCTCCGGTTTATAATAGCACCACAAGGGTCGGAGTCCTTCTTGGCTATGTACCACCGCAATTTTGACAGAGCAACCGCAGGGACGACATCTGAGGGATTGTACCATCCCAACACACTGACCTCATACAATGACTTTCAAGTCTTCGGATTTAACGTGCCCATATCCGGCTTAGACACGAAGGTATTTGACGGCACTTGTCGGGATTCGAACGGAGCACCTTAATTACTGAAAGCCAACGAGCTACCTATAGGCTACTTCTAGCCATTTATATCATCTCAGCATTGTTACTAGAACCAATTCTACCATAAAGTCTGTTTTACCATAAATACATTTCTGAAAAAAAAATATTTAAAAAAATGTTATTTACAGCTTTAATATGAAAAGTAAATTTCATACTTAACTTTACTCCTTATGAAAAAAGTCCGGAATACTTTCAGACTCTCTAACAACGCGCTCAGTGAAACGTAACTCAAAATCTTATACACCGATTCACATAATATTTTTTAAAAAGAATAAAATATTCTAAAGTGCAATACAAAACATCCGTATCAGAAGTAAAATAAAGTAAAGACTCTAAACTTCTAAGGCCGTAAACTATACGAAACTATTTTGTGTCTTTTTACTTCTTTGTTCCTTGTATGGAGATATAAATTTTGCGCCCCAAATTACAGTGTCCTAGTTTAGGTTTTCAAGATTATTTATCTTCAGTTTTTTTAGAAAAATATAATCTGCATTTTTTATGTATAGAAAAGGATATTTGATTTTATTGAAAAGTTCGAGGAAAAGTTATAAGAAATGGCGATATTCTGTCTGTTTTCATTCCAAAGAATTCTTCCGAAAAGTTCTTTCTGTTACACTTCATTAATCAATAATTTGATTTTTTCATTTCTAGGTACGTGTCAAATGTTGTTTCTTTCCTCCAACTTGAAGACCATGAAGTACATTTAAAAAATTGGACTGAAAAACGTATATGCTCCAATTCGCGTAAACCAACCAACATACATCCCTATATATATATATATATATATATATATATATATATATATATATATATATATATATATATATATATATACGTGTGTGTGCGCAAAGTGGTTTTCCCTGAAAATTTATTTAAATTGATCTAAGCTAGTGCCATTGTGTAGGATGTTTTAAATTCCCTTATAAACCTAATGGACAAAAACTAGATTGTTAGAACTTTTCAAAAATAGACAGTTTTTCTTTAAATTGTTTCTTGAACCTTGAAATGTAGGAAAGCAATCTGCCGCACCCTGTACCTTAGGTTTCCAAAAGGATTTCCCTGAAAATTTCTTTAAATTAATCTAAGCTTGTGCCGCTCTTTAAGATATTGTAACTTCCCTTAAAAAAACTTCTTACACATTTCTTTTATTTCATTACCTTATAAGGATTTTCTGAATAGGTTAGATGTGCAAACTTAAAGGATATGAATTTCTCCTCGTAATAACAACGAAAATGAACATAATGGAGTTCTATAATTCACTCTCAACATAAAATAATCACCATGCCCGATTGCTGGCTTTGCATTTTTTTACACCCGTCAACTTTGAAACTATAGCATAATACTGATATATTTATCCGAAACTGCATTTAATTTTCCTTTATTCCTAGAAGTCAAATGAGATTAAAGAAATAAAGAGAATAAATACTTTAAACTACATCCCTAAGGATACATTTTTTAAGGGTAACCGAAATAGAAATAAATAATGTACAATTTAGAAAAACACACGAATTTTTTTTTCAACGAAATTGCAAATGTAGGTAGGCATAGATCGAAATGGCAAAGAATTCTTTTCTGCATAAAACAAAGCAATATCGGAGAGGAAGAGTATAGGTCTTAATTGTTCCCTGCAGATTTAAACTGGATTTGATCTGTTTTAGGAAGAACACGGATTTGATAATTTATATCTAATAACTGTGTATCGAGAAACTCTTCACGCTCTCAGTTCAATGAGCAAGATCAGAAAAATATTCTGCACAAAGAAACGATGTATTATTTCCGAGGTGATTGGACGAGTCAATGAAATAGATTGTTAGCTTATAATTTCAGCGCGTAAATTAGAACTGTTTTGGTAAATCTTATCTAACGATTGTAGGCCAGAGGTGGCCTACTGGCAGCGCGTTGGCTTGGTTCTAATTCCGACGAATGCCATTACATACCTCCGTGTCTAGGCCAAATAGGGGCAAGTTAAATCCGTATACAGGAAAGACCTTCTATGATATTAGAGAGGGTGGGGGAAGGTACGATCTTTCCAGAAGTGGCCCAATGGATGTGGTGATGTGTGTGTTGGGGGGGGGGCGTGCTCAACCCAAAATATGGTCGAACCTAATAAAGTCGAACTCCGATCCTTGTAGTTCCATTATAAACCAGATCGGCATGCTTCTGTCCGCTTCCCCCTATGGACATGTACATAATTTATACTGAAGTTTATTTCAGCATTATTTTTTACTCAATTTTGAAATTGGTAAAGTAAGTTCTTGAATTGTTTCTTTTATATTTGTTTGTGACATAAACTGCAATAAAAATTCAAAACTATAAAACAGTTGTAAAACAATCAAGAACTAAGTGAGGTCTTCACACACGTACCAGTGACAATTTTTCGCGTTCCCTTTTAAACTTTTCAATCATAATAACTAACGACATGTATTCATTGCAAAGTGTATTTTTGTTATCCGCGAGGAAATATTTTAAATCTACGAAGTGGTTTTTCTTCATAACTCTCCCTTTGTCAATATGTTTATTTTCACGCCATTTACAAACTCGAAAGTCATTTTCCGATACGGCAAACAAGTATCGATTACACGAAAAGTCACTTAACGCCAACGCACATATTCGCTACCGCTAACTCTGGATATTAATAAAACGATAGTGGCAGTCATTTAACGTCAAAAGCCCGAGCAGAAATTATTTTTCTGGTAAGTGAAGAACTTCCGATGAAGTTTACAAAGTTGACGTAGTGTCAGGAAATAAAAGTAGTTTGTCAAAGTCGATTAAGATGAAATTCGATACCATCGAGAAGAGAGTATCGCGTGAAATTTACTGCCTTCGCCGAAAGAGATAAATTTTCACCCTGAGTAAACAGTGTGCATAGACAGTTGCGTTTCGAAAGCTTTATTAAAAAATGAAAACTGAGTAGTTTGCTTTAGTTTATAGTGAAAGCGAAACTTAATGAAAGCAAGGTATAAAAAAATGTTCGTTTATTTAAAAATAATCCATTAAGAGTTTATTAAGAAATATTTGAGATAATATATAAAATAAAATTTAAGAAATATTATAGGTAATTTATAAAAGAAAAATTAATATGTATTATAGGTAATTAATAACAGAAAAATTAACAAGTATTATAGGTTATTTATAAGAGAAAAATTAAGAAGTACTATAGGTAATAAATAAAATAAACATAAAGGAATATTCTATGATATTAATTGATGTAATTAAAAAAATCATTAAGAAATATTTGAGATAATATATAGGGTGGTCAGAAAAAAACTTTGCCGATATATGGACCTGTAGTGGCTTCTCCATTCAACCAATCAAGATGAGATTTCGGATATAGTTTTTCAGAGCTATGAGCTCGGGATTTTGGGAACGGCAACAAAGTGGCGCTCACGGTTACGGTTACAGGTACAGAAGCTCGAACTGTTCGAATGGCAACGGCCACTTTTTCCCGTCGCAATTTGCTCAGCGCATGCTTAAACCCTAAAGAGTGTTGGAACGGTACGTGTATCACAACGGACGCGTTATGCACAAAAAAAAAATAAATAAAGCTCTGCGAACGGCCTACAAAAACACGATCGGGGCCGCACGGAGGAAATTTGCATATGACAAAGGCAAGACACCAATCACTGATGACAAAAAAGATCTTGCAAAAGAAAAGTTATATTAGGATTCCACATTTTCCACTCGGGTGCCATCCTCGTGTTTTTGAAGGCCGTTTGCAGAGCTGTTTTATGTGTTTCCATAACGCGTCAGTTTTAGTGATACACGCGCCGTTCCAACGCTCTCCAGGGTTTTCGTATGCGCTGAGCATTTTGCGACGGGAAAAAGTGAGCGGTACCATTCGAAAATTTCGAGTTTCTATATCTATAAACGTAACCTTGAGCTCCACTTTGATTCCGTTTGCAGAATCCCGAGCTCATACCTCTGAATAACTATATCTGAAATCTCTTCGCGATCGGTTGAACGAAACAGCCGCTAGAGGTCAATATATCGATAAAGTCCTGTATAAAGAACATTTAAGAAGTATTATAGGTTATTTATAAAAAAATTAAAGCAATATTATAGGTAATTAATATAAACATTATAAACTAAAGTAATTTAATGATATGTATTGAGAAATATTAGTTGTTATTTATAAGAGAAAAATTAAGAAAAGTTATAGGTAATTTATTAAAGAAAAATTAAGAAGTAATGTAGGTAATTAATAACAGAAAATTAAGAAGTATAATATATAATAAATAAAAGAAACCTAAAGGGATATTCTAGGATATTAATTAATGTAATTAAAAGAACTGTTATTAAGAAATATTAGAGGTTATTTATAAAGAAAAGTCCCCTTGTCCTAAGTCCCCTTAAGAAGTATTGTAGGTTGTTTATAAAAGAAGATTTAAGAAGTATTATAGCTTACTAATAAAAGAAATATAAAGGAACATACGAGAATATTCACAAAAGTACTTTAAAGAAATATTATCAAGAAATATAAAAGAATACTCATAAAAGAAAAATTAAGAAGTGCTATAGGTATTTAATAAAAGATATATAAAGAAATATTCGGGAATATTATTTAAAGTAATTTAAGGAAGTATTAGAAGACATTAATAAACAAAATATAAGGTAATATTAAAATTTATAAAACAGAAATTTTTAGAAATGATGGCGGTTATTTATAACAGAATGATTGATAAATATTAGAGGTTATTAATAACAAAGGTGTTAAGAAATATTAATTATTAATAAAAGAAAAATTAGAAAGAAGTAATTGACAAAATATCAGACAATATTAGAGGTTATTAATAAAAGAAATGTAAAGAAACATTAGAAATTATAAAAATATAAAATATTAAGAAATATAAGGGGTTATTTAGAAATATTATGAAGTGGAATCAAATGAGGGTTATAAATGGACAATTAAATTTTGATTGAGTCTTTCTTCGCAGATTTATTTACGCCA
This sequence comes from Dolomedes plantarius, assembly GCA_907164885.2. NCBI lineage: Eukaryota > Metazoa > Arthropoda > Arachnida > Araneae > Dolomedidae > Dolomedes > Dolomedes plantarius. Next base: position 49,679,466 of record OU015502.1, on the reverse strand, counting down.
AATGATTATTTATTTCTTTTTCTTTAAAACTCCCGATAGCAAATTTTTTCAGCAAAGTGCCTTGGCTGATGGTATGCATCCTTAATTTTAAACTTAAAAGGAACTGCATTTAAGAATTTCAAAAATATTTTAATCTTCCGTTTTACAGCCTATGCCACAAAGTGCAGAGCAAAAATATTACCTGTGACAACAAAACTTTAACGAACAGTTATGAAGAAATCCTAAATTTATTAGAAGAACCGTACTGAAAAGCAATTAATATGTAATGGATGTAATCGGTAGCCATGAGGCCAGTGGTGCACCCAGGATTTTTCCTAGATGGGGGCGAAATGAACGGATAAAAATATTTATAATGCAAAATCAATATTCATAATGCAATTTATATTTCTTTGGGGGGGAGAACACCTTTGCCCCCCCCAACGGATTGCGCCACTACATGAGGCCCATATACAGTATATATATATACAGTTGAACCTCCATATATCGAACTTCCCTATATCGAAATTTTCTATATATCGAACTCTTAGCAAATCTCCATGTTCATTACATAGAAAAACTGTTTCTATATATCGAAAAAATCTCGATATATCGAAATTTTTTTCACGACATATTGGGAGATTTTATTCCACTTTAGAATAAAATCTTCTAATTTTTGGCTTTTGAAACAATACGTCGGGGATTTCAATTCGTAGAAAATGTCCCTGGTGAAATTTTTAATGGACTGAATAAATGCGAGCATTTCTTTGATGAACTTTCCGCAAAACTGGCTATTCAGCAAGATATTCGTAGCTTTTTTTTAAAAGAATGTAACAGTGATCGCTGTAACCACTGTCTGGATTGTTTTTTAAAGGTATATAGTACTCTATAAATATTTCATATTAATTCATTTTTTAGTTATTAACTTTCATTTAATGTGATTTGCATATAAATTAGAAATGGAGTTTCGTATACGAAAATTAGCTTTAATTTTAATTTTTCAGGAGAATTATGATAAAATTAAGATATATTCTATATATCGAATTTTTTCCGACATTTTGCTACTTCGATATATGGAGGTTCGACTGTATATATATATATATATATATATATATATATACATATAATTTTCTTACCCGGAAATTTTATGACAGATAAACAAATAAAAAAATAGCAAACTAAAAATATAAAACTAAATAAAATAAAAAAGATAAATTTAAAACGTTTGCTTCGAGATTTTCAATACTTACTACGGTATTTTTCATAAAAATCATTGATTTTATTCCCTCATTAAACGCCGCCAAGATATACCCATATTATATGTTTTATTAGAAAATTTCGCTAATTCAACTCAAGACTTAATTTTTTTTTAAATAAAAACTTCGTTCGAGATTTTAAATACGCATTTTGGTGATGAAATTTAGGAAGATTCTTCGTAATCTTTAAATACGTACATATGTGTTTGTATATGTCTATATATATATATATATATATATATATATATATATATATATATATATATATATATATATATATATATATATATATATATATATATATATATGTCTATATATATATATATATATATATATATGTCTATATATATATATATATATATATATATATATATATATATATATATATATATATACACCCACACACCGTTCAGGCCTTATAGCTTGAATCGTTCCTATAAGCAGTCAGCATATTCCACGAAGCCCAGTATAATCTGAAGCTAAAATAAAAGTTTGAAGGGATTAAGTTTTATCCCCGAGGCTCTATTTATTTCTTTTTTCTAATTAGCTGGAAAATTTATTCAAAAACAACTCGAAAATCACTTTCTTTTTACGTATTTTAATCAAACTCACTTTAAATCCTAATAGACTTTTACGAAGAAATAATCGTAATAAATGAATATGACACGCTTGAATTTCTGTAATCAGAATCAAATATTCACAGTACAATCTAGATCAGCTATTCTTTCAAGGCTTGATTGTTTATTCAACGTATTAATTAAATGAAGGGATTATAAAATATTATTTATGAACACATCTAGATAGACGGGGAAATTAATGACTGTTTAAGTATTCAAGCACTAGAAGCTAATACCCCAGGGAAATAATCCTGCTTGGAACTAAATCATTACGGCTTCACAATTTACCGTTTTAGATTTTTTTGAGAAATTCCTTACTAATTAAATTTGTGAATGAAATATTAATTTATTTGCCTAATAAAGTATGTATAAATATCGAATATGCATGCATTAATTAAACCTTTAAATGTCAATTTCTTTTACACATTTTGGGGCCTTCCAGACATATTTAAATAAAATGCGTGTATATATATATATATATATATATATATATATATATATATATATATATATGTGTGTGTGTGTGTGTGTGTATGTATGTATGTAATATCCGGGTGCTGTTGGCTTCCGTCGTTACCTCGTCAGGGCTGTAGTCGAAGTCAAATATACTCTCCATAAACGTTCAGAACAGTTCTTTAATCAAATATGAATCTGTCATTACATTTCCTATATTCTAATGTAACGACTCGGCAATACGACATGCCCTCCGTTCAACACCCAAAATACTTCTACCTTATTCGAGCCAAAAAAATTAGCTTTTATAAGTTCGGTTCGGTCACCTCATTAAAATACACTAGTTAAAAAAAATAAGGAAAAATCACAAAAAAGGGATAACATGTTCAAAACTAGGCCAATCTGTTTAAAATTTGAAAATACTATTAAATAAAAGGTGCTGAACAATACTACATTATGCAAAATAGTGGCGCTGCAGGCGGAATACGTCATTTGCGAGGAGGATAAAAGTGCACGTCTCAGAGCAAAGCGACAATTGTCGCTGCGAGACTGAGATTAGACATCTGGCATATCCAAATTGTAACAATATCCTCCAGGTATTATTTGACCGGAGAACTGCGATGGCGGGCTATTGGTAGACTAGAGGCAGAACAAAGTCAGACAGAAGTGGCCAGATGGCTAAATGTGAATCCGTATGTGGTTCATAGACTTTGACAACAATTTCTAACCACGTATTCGGCATACAGAAGGTTCAGCCAAGGACGGCCATGCGCTGCGACGAGTGCCGATGACCGACATTTTTCATTATGCGCACGAGGGAGTAGAACCGTAACTCTATCTGAATTCAAATCCTCCCTCACTGCAAGCCCCGGAAGGTTGGTATCAACGTCAACCGTGCGTAGAAGGTTTAACGAAGGTGGTCTGTTTGCGAGGAACCAGCCATTTGTGTCTCGCTCACGTCACGCCATACGCGGGAACGTTTGCAGTGGGCACGTCAATATGTCCACTGGACGCGTGATCAATGGAGGGCTGTTCTCTTTACGGAATTGACCAGGTTTAGCCTCCGGAGCGATAGTAGGCGTATTTTGTAGAGAACCTGAAACTCGTTTTCGTCTATCACACATCCGTGAAAGAGAGGCATACAGATCAGGCAGTGTCTGTGTTTGGGGTGCTATCTCTTTGGGTGGACGCACAGACCTCCATATCATTCCCCGTGGAAATGTGAATGCTCACACCTATAGAGATGACATCCTTGATGGTTATGTGCACCCTTAAGCCGGGCAATAGGTGATGCTTTCGTGTTACAGGACGATAACGCGAGACCGCACAGGGTTTGCATCGTGGATACTTATCTTGAGCAGGAAACAATCCGCATGGAGTGGCCAGCTGGATCACCGGACCTGAATCATTTCGAGCATGTTTGGGGCGCTTTAGTACGACGTATAGCTGCTCTCAATCATCCTCCTACGACCCTAGCCACGCTTTCAACTGCTTTGCAAGAGCAATGGCTTTCACTTCCTACCGAAATCATAGACCGCATAATTGACAGCATCACACATCATTGTATGTGCTGTATTGCTTCTCGGGAGTTCATACGCCATATTATAGGTACTTTTCGTATACCAAACTGACACATCCGATTTCTTCATTGTATATATATGTTAGTTTCTAGAACACCATAATGGTCAGGCGATTTCTTTTTATGTTATTTTATACCTACCTATGTGTTGTATAATGTTTATAAGTTTCATTAATTTCTATTCGTAACTTTAAGAGTAATCGTTATTTTTGTGACTTTTCCTTAATATTTGATAACCAGGTTTTAAAGTTGAATTTGGAAGACTTTTCGATGGGTTTGCGTAATGAACCTCATCTAGACGAAACCATGCACATATTTAGTCTTTGAAAATATGGTATAGGGTATTTTATGTTATTTACACTTGCTATACATAAAGCGTATTTATTCGCATTCACGAAACAGAATACACAACATTGAAAATAATACAGTAGAACAAGTTCTGTAGCTGAGCGTAAACTCGTCGATCTTACTGTATTTATTTTAAAACTCTATTTTAAGAGGTGTTGCCAAATTGGGCAACTAAATGTTATTAGATGTGATCTCGTTACTAAAAGTATTAGATGTGATCTCGTTCCCAACATCCTCCCCACCTTGGTGAACCTAGAGGTGGATGACCAGAGATACCAGGCGGGTTACATTTCGACCATTAACACTCAGCTCGCAGGATCTTATCTTCCCGTCACGTCCCTGTTGTAGATTCATCATTCCGGACTTCTTCCACATGTGCCGTGGTCGGACGTCTTCTTGCAGGAGTACGATATCGCCAACTCGGACTTTAAGGGGACTGTTTTGGTTTCGAACTTGATGGAAAGATCGTAGTTGAAGTAGATATTCCTTTGACCATTTTTTTCCAAAAACAGTCAAGTAAGTCCTGCTGCTTGTTGTAGATTTTCTTAACCCTTGTGTCATTTTCCGGGCTGGAAGGAATGGCCGTTAGTTTTCGTCCCGTCAAGAAATGAGCTGGTGTTAAGGCTGCGGAGCTGTCGTCTTTTCCCTCTTCGTAGACTAATGGTCGGCTGTTCAGAGCGGCTTCTATTCAAATGAAGACAGTGGACGAACTTTCCTCGTCTAGAAGTGCCCGTCCGAGTACCTGTTCTCTAGTTGAGCATAAACTCGTCGATCTTACTTTATTTATTTTAAAACTCTATTTTAAATGGTGTTGCAAAACTGGGCAACTAAAAGGTATTAGATGTGATCTCGTTACTAAAAGTATCAGATGTGATCTCTTTCCCAACATATGGCAAGAGTATAAATTCAATTTGGATATTTGTAGTTCATGCGTCAATTTGTTAAATTAGAGAATATTGAAAATAAGTTAATTTAATGTATCATTTTGATAATTATGTTGAATTTCGATAGTGGGGCTGAATTATTACTTACTCACACACACACACACACACACACACAGATATATATATATATATATATATATATATATATATATATATATATATATATATATATATATATATACATATATATATATATATATATATATATATATATATATATATATATATATATATATATATATATATATATATATATATACAGATGGCCGTAGGAAGGAATGACCGTAGTAATGTTCTGTAGCTGAGCGTTAACTCGTCGATCTTACTTTATTTATTTTAAAACTCTAGCTTAAAAGGTGTTGCCAAACTGGGCAACTAAAAGGTGTTAGATGTGATCTCGTTCCCAACATCCTCCCCACCCTGGTATATATATATATATATATTTGCAGTTAGTTGGTAGTTAACGTGACTTCTAGTTAAAGTGTGTTAAAAATAATTTTGTCTGAGTTAAAAATAATTTTGTCTACATGATACGGTTTTTTTACTGTAACGTTTTTTGTAAGATGATATTTGTGAATGGCGATTCCTGATTCCAGCGACAAAATCTTTGTTTTCTTTTTGTACTAAACAGGTTAGAAATATTACAAACACTTAGGTCTATAATAGCGAAGTTCAGTAAAAGGCTATTCAGTAATAGGCATTATTTGACTCCATACACACCCAGAATTTCAGGCTCACGGTTCAATACTGAGGAACTGAGCTCCAGCTGGAAAATTAATGTATGAACATTTGAGTGACAAGTTCGGCATGCTTATATACCTTTGGCGGAATACTCCGTTGTTCTAGAAAAGGAAAATTCCAGATATAGATAACGACACCACCTAAGTAAAATCTGATTTCTCCAGACTTCCATTTATCGCCCAAATTTGTCACTAAACTCGCCTCAATTCTCAAAAATTTCGCCAAAGGATGACATATTGCAATCCATCGCTAAATGACAGTAAATAAACGGAATATAAGAGAAAAGAAACCTAAATTAAGGAGAAATAGAGACTCAATTTTTCCTTATTGACCAAAATTCTCTATAATATTGCCAAATCGACGCATATTGATATATAACGCTCAATGACAGTAAGTAAACGGAATATAAGAGGAAAGAAACCTAAATTAAGGAGAAATAGAGGCTCAATACCTCCTTATTGGCCAAAATTTTCGAAAATATTGCCAAAGGGCCACATATTGAAATATAACGGTCAATGACACTAAATAAACGGAATTTAGCCCAAAATAAACATTAGTTATGGAGAAATAAAGAAAATTTACAAATTTTTTGAAATATTTACAGCTATTTACCACAATATTATAATACTCAGACAAGGGCAGTAGAAATATGTCTACCCTTCATCGGAATTCCTTTTAATTCGCAGCTTTACGATTTACGAGATTTGACTCGAAACTAGGAAAAACGTAAACAAAAATCATCTTCAAAGGAAGGAAATTTGAAAAAAATAGGAGTCTTTAAATATCCTCAAAACATCGTTTATTAGAACATCGAGCTCCAAGTAGTAGATCCGGGTTCGAATCTCGGATACGTAGTTGACGTTCATAATAGTCCCGTTAACAACTATTATTTTTTTAAAGATACGGAAATGTGTAAAACAAATATTTAGGGATTTCTTGTATTCCGAAAATAATCAACAATCTGAATGCCGTAATCTAACAAATATTATTTTTAAAAAGATAAGGAAATGTGTAACACAAATATTAAGGGTTTTTGTGTATTCCTAAAATAATCAACAATCTCAATGCTATAATATAACAACTATTTTTTTTAAAAATATACGTAAATGTGTAACACAAATATTAAGGGTTTTCGTGTATTCCGAAAATAATCAATAATCTGAATTCTGTAATCAAACAACTATTATTTTTAAAAAGATACGGAAATGTGAAACACAAATTTTAAGGGTTTTCTGTATTCCGAAAAAAATCAATAATCTGAATTCTGTAATCAAACAACTATTATTTTTAAAAAGATACGGAAATGTGTAACACAATATTAAGGGTTTTCGTGTATTCCGAAAATAATCAATAATCTGAATTCTGTAATATTTTAAAAAAGATACGGAAATGTGTAACACAAATATTAAGGGTTTTCGTGTATTCCGGAAAGTATCAACAATCTAAATGCTGGAGTTTAAGAACTATTATTTTTAAAGATATATGTAACTGCGAATAAAAAATATAAAGGATTTCTTGTATTCCGAAAATAATCAACAATCTGACTGCTGTAATCTAACAACTATTATTTATAAAAAGACACGGAATTGTGTAACACAAATATTTAGGGATTGGTAATATTCCGAAAATAATCAACAATCTCATAGGTGTAATCTAACGACTATTTCTTTTGAAAAATATACAGAAAAGTGTAACACAAATATCTAGTATTTCGGAAATAATCAACAATCTCAAAGGTGTAATCTAACGACTATTTCTTTTGAAAAAGATACAGAAAAGTGTAACTCAAATATCTAGTATTTTGGAAATAATCAACAATTGAAAAGGTGTAATCTAACGACTATTTAAAAAAAAGATACAAAAAAGTGTAACACAAATATTTAGTATTTCGTAGACAGTCAACAAGCTCAAAGCTGCAATATAAAAACGATTACTGAACTTAAAACAAAATTTAAAGCCCGTAAGATTTAAATCATAATTTTCTAAAATTATTAATATAGAAATTACGTAGCATTTTGGTGCCCAACCAGTTAATAGTTAAAGTTATGCATCATTCATAACTCGGGAGCATTATTTATAACTTGGTGTATATTTATCTCCCATTTAAAGCTCTTATACCAAGGGAGGTTCTAAGGAAGTATTTGCATCATTTATACTTAGTAGTAAACATTGCATAGCACAAATCCGTTACGTTGCAAAATAATGTACGAGCTGTATTCTGTAATCTATAAATTAAGAAACAGGTACTGCTCTGCCGAAGTGCCTTAATTGCCCCATTAACGAGCTTTTATGCAGTGTGCAAAAGAATTAAATTTTCTTTTAATGAGCTTACAAATTAAAGCCATGTTTTAATGGTCTAACTTTGTGTCATATCGCCGCTCCCGTGTCATTAATTTTGAATGAATGCTTTTACAGTCAATTTCTCATGTGCGCGGGGATTTCGCTGTAGATAAAATCACGGAATCATAATAAAACGTTATGATAAAACCAGCTGAGGAGAAAAAGATAAAATTTATGTGACACTATGAACTAGGTAATTTTGCAACTTTGTAACACATGTTATTGAAGCTGATTGTTGAATATGGTTTTAGACCAGAAACAAAATCAAGTTACGTGTTTCTAAAGGGAAGCATTCTGTTTATATCCCTGTATACGTATGTATGTATGTACGCATGCATGTATCTCTCTCTCTCTCTCTCTCTCTATATATATATATATATATATATATATATATATAATATATATTATATATATATATATATATATATATATATATATATATATATATATATATATATATATATATATATATATATATATATATATACTAGCAGCCCGTCCCGACTTTGTCCGGGTTGAACAAAGTATTATACCAATAAATTTCCTGTTGATAGCCAATAAATTGTAAATCTTTTTTTACCTTAATAATAACCTAAAAAATACCTTAAATTAATTTTACGTTAGTTAATAATTAAAATAATTTTTTTTAAAGAAAAAGGCGTGCCGGAGAACGGCTAGGTTCGATCCGCTACCGTCAGAACAAAAGCCCACCGCGATAGCACCACGCTAAGGATCGTTGAAATCTTTGGAACAAACTTGAGCGGAAACAATGGAGATTGTTAGTATTAAGCCCCTAACTTTATTTCTACTGGTCAGATATACATAATATATAGCCTATCTCCATCTGGAATAATGTACCTTTCAAATAGTGAAAGAATTTTTCAAATAGGTACAGTGGTTCTAAAGATTACCCTCCACTTACAAAATCGATATCTCTTTATATATAAGTATAGATAGCAACACGCTAAGGATCGTTGAAGTCTTCGGCACAAAAAGCGGTAGAGGACAGTAGCGGTAACAATGGAGATTGTTAGGATTAAGCCCCTAACTTTATTTCTACTGATCAGAAACGTCAAGATATACATAATATATAGCCTATGTCCATCTGGAATAATGAACCTTTCAAACAGTGAAAGAATTTTTCAAATAGGTACAGTGGTTCTGAATATTACCCTCCACGTACAAAATCGCCCTCTCTTTATATATAAGTATAGATATATGTATGTATGCATGTATATATAGGGTGATTTTTATTAAACTGACACTACTCAGAGCCACCGGTAAGGCTATCTATCGGCCCAAATTTCAACAAATTTGATAGAAGGACTGAGTATGACATGGGAAAGAGTTTCCGTGATGAAAAAAAAAAGTTCAAAAAGTCGCAGATAGGGGAAGATATTCCGCTGTTATTGTCGTCACACCCGAGAATATGCATAAAACGTAAGTAAAACGTCAAACTGCAAATTTATGACTACGTAGTCGACAGCAGTATTTTCTACTATAAAGATCGGTGTGGAATCTGTTGTGCTTTACTTTACAGAAGAAAGGTTTTTTCATCAGTCTTTTCATCATATATATATATATTAATTAGAAAAATGATATCATTAGTACACCACATATTTTTTGGAATTAATTTCTTAAAATTGAGAGTTAAGGCATAAAAAAAACCATTGCACTGTAACAATGTGAAGAAATGCCCACATTCTAAGCTTACAAAGTATGTCGACTGTAGACAACAACTTTTTTTTTTCATTTCTCATACCGAGTTCCTTTATTACCCATGAAGAAAAGAAGAATATATTAAATTACAACTTAAAATTCAATATCCAGAAGCGTACCAGAAGCGGAAAATTTATTTTAACATATAATCAGCTAAATCACGGCATAAAAAAATTAATCCAAAAAAAACACTTGCTACCAGAAGGGGGAAAAATGCCACCCAGTAAAAAATAAGACTAAAGGAGATAGTTAAAAGGAAGCATTACTTCTAACGTAAAGTGGTACTCTGGTAATAACAAAGAACTACTTAATCACTACCGCTGTACCTAGGAAAGAAAAATCAGCTGCTTCTGACATCCAATTTTGTACAGGCTCTGATAGAGGGACTATAATAATCTTCCCTGGGCAGAAAAGGTAATGGAGAAAATCCTTTCTTTCTCTTCTTTTCAACATTCCAGACTAAACTAGGAAGGTTATATTTCTGTGCGGTAGAGTTATAAGTTATTTAAAATATTCGATTAGAGTTGGGTTTTTTTTGCACTTTACGTATATTTAAAGCTGTACAGCGTTGTTGAAACATATCTGGATTTATCTGGTTGCAGCATTATTCATGATTTTCAAAACTTCCTTATCAAATGTATATAATTCTAAATAAATCGAGTCATAATGAGTCTTGTTTTACGTACTATTTCCCCAGTTAAGAATTCTGATATTGTCCCACTTTGCCTCTGTCAGTTCAATAACGTTTTTTGACCCTTCGTCTCAAGTTTATAACTCGGCGACTTTATTATTATTATAAATTTTAACGTAGGATTACGTTCATCAATAATGGTACTCCGGAAAGAAAAAAAAATTCAGAGCCCGTCGCAAGTTATAATTTTGGCAGCACGCCAAACCCAGTAGCAGTAAAGAGTTAAACAGAAAAGTACCAAAATGCGTCAAAAATATAAAGAAAAGGGGTAAGCAACGATAAGTAATCATACGTCGATAACCCGTGGTAGTTTCGTTAGAAGAGACTATCTGAATTAATTTTTTTTTAACTTTTTCCTTTGAAATCTCTTTTTTTTTCTTTCTAGTTTACTTCAATATATTAATTTATCTACTGTATTTTTGCTATAAATATAATTTTTACTGATAAAAGCATAATTTAAGACTTCATTCTTTCATCACAATTCTCACAATGCTGGAGATGAAGTCTGTGACCTTTGAACTCCAATAACTACAATTTCATTCATCCTAGAGTCCTATCTATCTATATATAAAAACAGTTCCGTAACTGACTGACTGACTGACATACAACGCTCAGACCAAACCGCTGGACCTAAAGGGCTGAAAATTTTGCATGGCGATTCTTCTTATAGTGTTGGGGTGCACTAAAAAAGATTTCTGAAAAACTCTTCTTAGATTTTTTAAGTTAAATTTTTAAGCTGTTTTAGTAACTTTTTTAAGTTTGCATTTAAAATAATAATTTGAGGGTCATGAAAATATGAGGGTTATAAATATATTTTTTTTTGCTTTTTTACATCAATTGTATACATTGATCGTCGTATTTATTATACACATATATATATTTATTTAATTATTTATTTATTTACTTATTTATTATAGCCGGCCGAAGCCCGGCTATGCTCGGGCCTCACAAAAGAAAAAAAGGCCCTTTTGAGGAATATACAAATGTATTAAATTCCCGTCAATTTTCATTCCCGTCGCTGACGACAGATGGCTGCACCATACTGGAGATGGGTGATTTGATGCTTTCGTCTCAGCGGTGGAGTGCTTTTAGAATTAAAATATCTGTAAAACTATTCAAGTAACAGAAAACTGTAAGCAGAAAAAATTATCAATTTTCAAAGCGCTTTCCAAATATGTAACATTTATGTACTTTCATGAGAAAAAAAATACACCGATTTTCGACCAAAATGTCGGCCATGTTGTGACGGTCAAGTGGCAGACAGACTTCACCGACATTCTCCTCTGCTGCTTTATTTATATAGATTATTTTTATTTTTGCATTAATTGCATGCATTGACCTCTGTATTTAATTTGAATGTACTCCGTAGCGAAATGCGGGGTTTCAGCTAGTATTATGTATATATATATATATATATATATATATATATATATATATATATATATATATATATATATATATTAATTTTTCCCTGCAGAGAAAGAATAAAGAAATTCTTAAACATTAACAATTTCGATGTAGCCAGACAGTGTGCGGTTGATCCTTACTTATGTTTGTGTGGTTGACTGCTATAAATCAAGTATCTTTGCCACATATATATATATATATATATATATATATATGCATACACACATACAGGGCTTATTTACAAGAAAAATTTGAAATTAATGACTTCAGTTACTGTTAGTCGTTTAAGTATAGGAACTGTCTCATATGTTATATCTCTCAGAACATTGGAATATATATATATATATATATAGCCATCAAAAAAATTTTTCATGCGCAATTCATTTTTTTTTCAGCAGTAGTAGCTGACAACATAAAATTTCTTTATTATGACCGTTATCAATTGCTGAAATTTGAGTAATTAGTTGAAAAGGACTGCAATGTAACATAAGCGTGGAATTTTAAACAAAATATCACCCGTTAGGAACATACAACATGATTTTTTTTTCTCTCTGCCCCAAAATCACTTTCAACAATCAGTCTCGATCACCTGTGTGACAAAGTTATAACCTAGTTCATTGTTTCCCATAAATTTTTATCTTTTTCTCCTTATCTGGTTTTATCATACCGTTTTATTATGATTCAGGGATTTTATCTAACTGCGAAACCTCCACACACGTGAGAAATCGCCTGTAAAAGATTTCATTTAAAATTAACGACAAGGGAGCGGCGATATGACGCAAAGTTAAGCCATTAAAACATGGATTTAATTTGTAAGCTCATTAAATGAAATTTTAATTCTTCTGCACACTGCATAAAAGGTCCTTAATGGGGCAATTAAGGCGCTCTGACAGCCTAGTACTTGTTTCTTATTTTATAGATTACAGAGTAGAGCTCGTAGATTATTTTGCAATATAAGGGATTTGTTGAACGCATTTCCGTAATGTTTACTACTAAGCGTAAAAGATGTAAGTACTTCCTTACTGCAGGCCTTAGTATGAGTACTTCAAAAGAGAAAGAAATATATACCGAGTCATAAATAATACACCCGAGTTATAAATGATGCATAATACCGTAGCTTTAACTAATAACCGGTAGGGCGCTATAATTCAACGTGATTGCTATATTTTTAATTTTAAAAAAATATTTCCTAAGCCTTGAGGTCTTTTAACACCATTTTAACTTTAGTAATAAATGTTAGGTTACAGCATACAGCTTCTTGGTGATATCCGCGATTCAAAATATTTGTGTTACATACTTCTATACACATTAAAAAAATTAAATTACAGCATTGGTCTTGGTTATTATTTCCGCATTACAAGATATTTGTGTTACATATTTTCGTAAAAATTATTTTCATTTTAAATGTAGTGGTTAACATATTATAGTATTCAACTAGTTGATTTTTTCAGCAGTACATGATATTTGTGTTACACATTTCCGTACTTTCTTTTCCTTTTTTAAAAAATACCAGATGTATGATTACAGTATTCGGCTTGTTGATTATTTCAGCATTACTAGATATTTGGGATAGTTACATAATTCCGTACTATATATATATATATATATATATATATATATATATATATATATATATATATATATATATGCACACACTACCCTAAAATAATGGACCGGACAGCAATATATGATGGTATAAGGGAAAGCATATATGCTTTAATAGGGGGATGGTCCCCCACGGGTTGCAGTTACACTAGGAACCCTTCTGGGCATACTTGCAACAAAGATTTGATTCACAGCTATGGGTATATGAGTCCATTCCTGCTGGAAGAATGTCAATAGCTCAGCTGTAGATTTCGGACGTGGTTCTCTGGACCGTAAGCGTCGATCTAACTCGACCCACAAATGTTCTATGGTGTTCAGGACGGCACTCTGACCAGGCAAGGGAAGACTTTTTACATCCATATTTTGATAACACTGCTTGACAGAGGCTGCAATACAGCATGGAACGTTGTCGTCCTGGAAGTAACATTCGTCCATAACATTGCTAGAGCGTAGGAAGAACCTGATTGTCCAAAATGCTCATGTAGGCGTCGGTGTTCAATTTACCAGGAACAACATGCAAAGGTTCCAGGCCATACCACGAAAAACACCCCAAAACAAGAACACCACCACCACCGAACGTGAGATTTGAAAGGATGTACTCGGGTGAAGACGTTCGCCTGCCATTCGCCAAACCCAAGCACGCCCATCCGACTGGAAGAGCATGTAGAGTAACTCGTCGCTCCATAAAACAGTTTTTCATTGGTCCACAGTCAAGTTGGAAGTTGCAAACACCAAGGGAGTCTGCAGGCTCTGTTTTATGGGGTGATGTTTGGTTTGTGTGAGGCAACACATCCGTGGATATTGAGGGCATGCAGTTCTCTCTGTAATGTATTGGGGTACACCGTAACCACATCTGCCTGTTGAAACTCATTGTTGACGACATGGAGCGGGTTTTACGAAGCTAACGCTTCAGAACACGCCGATCCCGTTCGGTCAGTTTAAGGGGACGACCAAAGTGTGAAGTTCTTGTCCCAACTCCCTTAGTATTCCACTTCTTCACGACATCACCAAACAGTTGACCGTGGTTGTGATATTTCTATTGCAATGGCGCGAATAGACTTGCCACTACTGTGACAACCAACTATAACACCTCTTTCAAAGTCACTAAGTTCCTTTCGTTTCGACATATTGTCACAATTTCTCATAGAACTATCGACGTCATCACATCGCGTATCTTATTTAACCTTAACAAGCCACGTGTCGGCACTGGATTTGCATAGAGTCCGACATGAAGTCGGATTTTATGCAAATCCGCTGACTTCCGGTCCATTATTGTAGGGTAATATATATATATATATATATATATATATATATATATATATATATATATATATATGTATATATATATATATATATATATATATATATAATATATGTATATATATAATATATATATATATATATAATATATATATATATATATATATATATATAAGTAACCTATAATTTACTATATTTTTAGGTCGGTTGATGCTAAATCTAAAGGAGTTAGCATGAATAAATAATTATCGAATGAGATATTAGTCTGATGGGGAACAAAAATGCCAACAGATTCAATATAGGCCAATAGATGGCAATGGTCGGAATTGTATGACTATGATATCACTAGATCCCGAATTGTTTACTAATGCCCATGCCTTTGCATAATCGCAAAAAAAGAACAAAATCTAGATTAGAGCTGTTTCCGTTGGATGAGGCATCTCGTCATCTGAGATGATGAGGGAAACAGCGGTAGCTGATTGAATTGAGTTAATGAGAGATAATAAATTTCTTTAACTGTTGTTTAAATAGTATTTATTTGCCACAGGACTTAATGATGACTGCATATTACATTATAGATTAATTATTTAGATAAAGTTTACGAGGTGTAAGCACCGTGTCATATATATATATATATATATATATATATATATATATATATATATATATATATATATATATATATATATATATATATATATATATATATATATATATATATATATATATATATATATATATGTCGGACTTCGTCTTCCCGCCCATATTTTAAACTTGCCCGAACTCCTTTTTATCTAAAGTGGCAGTCGATGGTGGTCCCATGGCTAGGAATTATGTAGAATCTTACCAGTAGTTGCAGACATCTCACTTTTCAATAGAATGACGACAAATCCAATATTATTTAATAATATTTATTATATACTTTCAAAACTCTCAGTTCCGAAATTAAAGGTATTCCCTATCCAAAAGACATCCATATCCAAAATGCGTGCCCGCCAAGCGCGGCACGTCTTTCGTAGTCGGGCATCACATTGTCTCTGGCGTTTCAACTCTTTGTCTGAACCTTCTAGTACTACTGCGCATGCACCCAGGGTGGTCTGACGTTTGAATCCAAGATGAGGTTCGGGTGGAGCTTTAGTTGTCAATCAAATCCAACCATATTATTTATTTTCCCCGCGGTGCTTCTTTTCCGATACTCCGTAATTTAGTAGTGTTTAATTGATAATTTCCATTTTCTCTCAAAACCCCCCTTTAAAGTTCGCCCCCCATAATAAATCCTTACAACTATATATATATATATATATATATATATATATATATATATATATATATATATATATATATATATATATATATATATATTATATATATATATATATATATATATATATATATATATATATATATATATTCATGAAGTCAGAGAAAAAATCTATTATATTAACAGTGGCTCGCAAAATTGTTCGTACACTTACGATTTTCAATGTAGGGGTCTATCCATTAATTAAAATGAATATTTCAGAATGGATATTTAATAATAAGATATATAATCTATTCTTAACAAAACTACATGAAATATTTTGAAAACAAAGTAAAACTTTATTTTAAAGAAACCAGTTATCAAAATGTAGCAAAAACTTTATCTTCCAAAAGTCATCATACACTGAAATATTTCCAGATAAATTCATAATTAAAATTATCTTCTGGAGCTTTATTTTTTTTTAAATTGTGGTGGCATTTAAAATATCGTTTGGCTTTAATTTTTGCTTGCCTACTCCGTAATAATCTATTTATTATTTATAAATGGCTCGTAGTCGTAAAGAAACTACAAACAGCATTCGAAAATTGATTTTTTTTTCATCATAGTAGTTGTATAATCAGGTCGGAATATTGCTAAATTATTTAATTTATCCCATTCTACTGAGCAGTATGTGATAAAACGCTTTAAACAAGAAAAGTGGATCGAAAACAAGGTAAGAAAAGGTCGTCCGCAAAGTTAACAAAACGTGATCAGATATTTATAATTAAAAAAATTGTGAAAAATCCCCGTTTGAGTGCTGTAAAAGTTTCTGCAGAATTTAATGAAATATTTTCGACTTCAATTTCACCTGAAACTGTTAGACGAGTTCTCAGAGCAGCTGGATTACATGGGCGTTCTGCCTGTAAAAATTTTTTTGTGAGTGCGAAAAACAGAAAGCTTAGGCTTTCCTTCACACTATCAATGATAAATAAGCCCCAAATATATTGGAATAATTTCTTATTTGTCGATGAAAAGAAGTTTAAAATTTTTAGTTTCCATGGGCGTATAATTGTATGGAGAAGAAAAAATGAGGAACTTAATCCCAAGAACTTAGTAGGAACAGTTAAGCATGGCGGTGAAGTGTACGAAAACACGATATTCACACGAAAAGCGAACTAATAACAATTATGATGGAAGAATGGATGAACATTGATGCACAAATTGCAAAAGAACTAGTGCAATCTATTCCCAGACGTTTAAAAGCTGTAGTGGATGGTAAAGGATATCCTACTAAATACTAATTTAACGAAAAATTAGAATATTTACTAATACGTAGAGATTTTTTACAAGCGTACGATGACTTTTGTGAGATAAAGTTTTTGTTACTTTTTGATTACTGGTTTCTTAAAAATAAAGTTTTACTATGTTTTCAAAATATTTCATGTATTTTTGTTAAGAATAGATTATAGATCTTATTATTAAATACCCATTCTGAAATATTCATTTTAATTAATGTATAGACCCCTATTTCATTTAAAATCGTAAATGTACGACCACTTTTAGGAGCGACTGTACATCTCGAAGAAAGCTTCATTACATTAGGGCCGCTATTCGATGAAAATTTAAACAAATTGCCTCAGAATTTGCATCTGAAAAGAAACCGGATGCGAATTTCTATGGCGCTAAAAGATATTAACACATTAATAACAATTGCAGAATTGTTGGAAATGCATTCTTATGGTTTCGAGTGATTTATGAAGGAGTTTAGCGAATGCAAATGCATAGGATGGATATACTAGTTGCGAAACAGCGGAGTTGAAATCTATTTAAATCAATGGAGATTTTGGCTCAGAAAATATGCGCATTCAGGTTGATTCTAAACTGAATTTATAGTGGCAATATTTATAGATCGATACTTTCATGTAAATTAATGTTATGTGCATCTGTTCATTTAGGCATTATGTTCATACGTACTTCATAGTAGTTCCTACGTTTTAGTTTGGAAAGGTTAACAATGTATACACAGTCAGATTGGACCAATTTATATATATATATATATATATATATATATGTGTGTGTGTTTGTGTGTAAGTAAAATTCTCGAGATGGCCATTCCCATGCGACAGCCATCCCTGAAAACGGCAACTTTTTTTCGAAACCATCACCGGCCGCCATAGAGAAGTTTCACTGTAAATACCTGTGTGTGTATGTGTGTATATATATATATATATATATATATGTGTGTGTGTGTGTGTGTGTGTGTGTGTATGTATATATATATATATATATATATATATATATGTGTGTGTGTGTGCGTGTGTCAGTGTGTGTGTGTGTGTGTGTGTGTGCGTGTGTATTAGTTAAATTTCCCAAAAGCGGTGGGCTTAGCTATTACAAAACATAAAATTTATATTAAAAAAATGGAATCACGTATATTTTTATACATTTTGGTTCTTTCTCTCTGGCTTTTGGCAGAAAGATAGTAAAAAAATTATAGAAATATTTTTATAGTAACTATTTTAAAGAGTAAACTATAAAAACATGATATCAAAGTAAAAATGCCCTAAGATTGTTAAAAAAATCATAAATAAATAAAATTAAGTGGAATTAAAAAACACTTTGCGTGTGCAAGAAATATTTCTTCTCTTCCAGTAACATAAAAAGAGCGAAAATTTCAATTTTTTAACAGCTGTGATAATGTGAAATTTTTTTTCGGAAATTTATTGCTGTATTTTTAACTGTTATAGCCCTGTAAATTACTTTTTAAATACTAGTTATTTATTTCAAAACTGCATATTAAATCTGTGTTCGTAAACATTGTCAATTAAATATGTTTCATCTGAACATGAATGTTTTTACAGAGCGAAAAAAAAAAAGAATTAACTATGGCAAATGGATTTGAAAAAAAAACCACATAAACTGCGATTAAACCCTTAAAACACTCTTTTTTAATTTTTTTTTCTACGAAATGTTTTTTTAATAAATAAAGTTGTCATTTACATTGTTTGTAAATATAATAAAGAAAGCTGTAGAAGTTAAAATTTCTAAAACCAGAATTCTTTTTTCCGCAGCGAAAAAATACTTATTAAATTGTGACTTTTATATACATTTCTAAAGAATCTAGTTTTGAACTAGCGATAAAAAAATACCGCCAGTATATTGTTAATGGACTAAATTTAAATAAATGTTGCAGTCACTTTTAATTCGTATCGCATTTAAACTATAAAGCATTGTTCTCTTGCATGGAAATAAATTTTAAAGATAGTGTCATTATTTTTTCACTGAGTCACTAAATGAAGATAAAAGGAGTAACTCTATTGTTACATTGTGATGTGTTTTATGCGAAATTCTTTTAATCTTCATATTTGACACAATGTTGTTTTTTATGCCCGCCTGGCCGGAACATTCCAGATTTTCTACAATGGATTGCCCAAACTTTTTTCTAAACAATTTTTTAAGTGAAATTTCTTTAGCCACCATGTTTGCTCGGCCGTGGCGGAATATGAAACGCCTCCACAAGCAAGAAACGATGATTGAAAGGAGGAGAAACGCTCATACTCACAAGAATTTATTACAATATTTACAATTCCCAAATTGTTGAAATATTAAGTATATCCTTGAAATTATACAACTGTTACGTCCGCAATAGCCGAAACAATAAGGAATTTCTACAATGGATTGCTCATAATTTATTCTAAAAAAAATTTTAAGTGACATTTCTTTAGTCACCATGTTTGCTCGGGCGTGGCGTAATATGAAACGCCTACACAAGCAAGAAGCCGAGAGTGGAGGGAGCAGAAACGCTCATACTCACAAGAATTTATTACAATATTTCTAATTCTCAAATTGTTGAAATATTAAGTATACATTTGAAATTATACAACTTTTAACCCACCATAGGCAATTTTTTTTCATTGCGGAGGCCTTGTTCCTTTAAGCATACGCCAGCTATCACCGTGGTTTTGCTGGCAATTTTATTGTGGGTGCACCATATAAGTGGACCAGCATGTCCCCCTAAGAACCGGTCCCGTAATTTTGAACCGAGTCCAGTAACGAGATCCGAAACACTTGACTCCGCACCTCCGGAGGTATTTTGGGAACTTGGAGGACATTGCAGCTACGACAGATATTTCCTTTGCACCAGCCGCCATTTGTGTACACGTCAGTGAATTTTTCAGCGACGGGTATCGTACCCGCAACTCGATACCCTTGCCAACTGGGACTCCTGCAACCCCTTTAGACAAAGTATATCATTCAAATTTTTTATATATATTTTTTAATGTTGCAGGGGAACATATATTTCTCCTGCAACCTTGTTCTCAACGTCCCTTGATTTGTGTTTTCTTATTTATAGATAATAAGTCTTAAGAATTTATTATACACTGCTGGCCACTGTAAATGCAACACCCTGAAGGAAACATGGAAATAACATGAAATTTACAACATGCATTAGCGGAGGTGAGATATGCAAATGATTAAAATTTCAGCGCAGACGCACATCACGCGCGCCTGTGGCGCCACTTCAAAGCGCTATTTAAGGCTTGGAGATTTCGACGATTTCACGTTCGGCAATTGTGTTTTTCTTGTGGTTTTTTTTTAAAAAAACGATCACTTATGCCTCGTCGAAAACAGCGATCATCTTTTGATCAAGTATCCGAGTTCGACAGAGGAAGGATAGTGGCCTACCGAGATTGTGGATTATCTTTCAGGGAAATCGGTAGTCGTGTTGGACGAAACCAAACAACTGTAATGCGGATATGTGATTGTTGGATGCAGGAGGGTACGACGGACCGGCGTGTTCGATCGCATCCACCTCAGCGCAACACTTCACGTGATGACAGGCAAATTGTGCGCATGGCAGTGACGGATCGCTCAGTCACATCACGAACCATAGCACAGCACATGCAGTCTGTAACGCATCATCCAGTGTCTGCGCGTACCATTCGACACCGTTTACAACAGAGTGGTCTGTCCGCAAGACGTCCATTGCTTTGTCTACCCTTGACGCAGAACCACAGACGTCTCCGCCGCCAATGGTGAGATGACAGAAGGATGTGGACGGCAGAATGGAATGAAATTGTCTTTACTGACGAGTCACGCTTCTGTCTGCAACACCACGATCGTCGCATTCGAGTCTGGAGACACCGTGAAGAGAGGATGCTGAACAGCTGCGTTATGCACCGCCACACTGGTCCTGCACCGGGTATTATGGTATGGGGCGGTATTGGATATCACTCTCGCACACCTCTAATACGCATTGCCGGTACTTTAAACAGCCAGCGCTACATCTCCGAGGTGTTGGAGCCAGTTTTCCTTCCTTACCTTCAGGGCTTGTCCACAGCCATATTTCAACAGGATAATACGCGACCACACGTGGCACGCATTGTCCAACGGTTCTTCGTCAATCGCCGGATTGAATTGCTTCCCTGGCCGCCTCACTCTCCGGATCTTTCGCCTATAGAAATCATGTGGTCCATGGTTGCTCTACGATTGACCCAGATTCCATCCCCAGCTGCCACAACAGATCAACTTTGGCAACGTGTGGAAGCTGCTTGGTCTGCTGTAACCCAAGAACTCATCCAAAGTCTGCCATATTTCAACAGGATAATGCTCGACCACACGTGGCACGCATTGTCCCAATGCACGCATTGTCCCGAACCCAACGGTACTTCGTCAATCGCCAGATTGAATTGCTTCCCTGGCCGCCTCGCTTTCCGGATCTTTCGCCGATAGAAAACATGTGGTCCATGGTTGCTCTACGATTGACCCAGATTCCATCCCCAGCTGCCACAGCAGATCAACTTTGGCAACGTGTGGAAGCTGCTTGGTCTGCTGTACCCCAAGAACTCATCCAAAGTCTCTTTGAATCAATGCCGAGGCGTGTGGCAGCGGTGATCTCCAACAATGGCGGCTACTCTGGCTACTGATTTTGGCAGGAACCACACTTCACAGAAGTCTATAAATTTAATCATTTGATACTTGGTCAACATGTTATCTACAAAATAAATTTTGTTGTGATATCTCTTGTCTTTCTTGGTGTTGCAATTTGGGTGGCCAGCAGTGTATATATATATATATATATATATATATATATATATATATATATATATATATATATATATATATATATATATATATATATATATATATATATATATATTTATATATATATATATATATATATATATATATATATATATATATATATTTATATATATATATATATTTATATATATATATATATATATATATATATATATATATATATATATATATATATATATATATATATATATATATATATATATATATATATATATATATATATATATATATATATATATTACCTGCAACTCAAATCATAAGGTATCTCAGTTTGTATAATTATACCCATTTTAATTTGTTACAATATATACCATTTATATTCATAATATACTGAAATATCAAACTTATCCTTGAAATAATTCAATTGCCATCAGATAATGGGCAAAGAACATCATTTTAAAAACATTTTCTTTTACATATTTCTTTATCGCAAGTGAAAAATTATTTCTCTTGCAACCGAAATCTAAACGTCTCCTGGTTGTCATACGTAAAATCATGTTTAAACGTCTTTTAAGTACATTCACTTTAGTCCACGAGTGTCGTTATTTATTCGCAAAACATTTTCCGTCGCAGATTATATCCCACGAGCCAAGTCACTGCCCTTCAAAAATGTCTTTTATCAGTATGTTTATTTTAACGCCGTCTGCAAACTTTAAACACATTTTCCTTTAAAACTAACAAGTATCGATTACATGGAAAGTCACTTACGACGTACGCCTAAACACGAAGTTAAAAGGTGTATAAAACGGGGAATCGCAGCCAATTCAAACCATCAAAAGCGGGATGCGAAATTATTTTTATTATGAGTAGGAGGAGCCATACGGTTGTGTTCCTAAAACGTCGATGTGATGTCAGAGATGAAAATGGTTTTTGAAATTCGATTAATATGAAATTTGACGCTATCGCGCTTCAATTGCATCGCCGTAGTTTTCGAAATAACTTTTTGAATCTTGTATTTATCGGATTTTTTATTTTCGCTTCGATGTTATTAAATATGGATGATTGAATTTTTTTCTGCAATAAAATAAAATTATGTTCTATCTTATGAGAACAAACATTAGATGTTTTGTTATATTCTTTAAAAAAATGATTATACAGGGAAAGGGGAAAATGCGATATTATCTTTAACATCGGTGAATATGAAGTATATTACATGTGGAGAAATCATGCATTAGACATTTTCTTACGTTCTTAAAAGTAGTTAAGAAGAGATGGTTTTTGAAATGTTACTCAGAGAATGCGATACATTATGTAACATCACTAAATATGTGGAATATATTACATCTAGAGAGAATATTAATTATATATTTTCTTACATTCTTAAAAATGATTAAAAAGAGAAAGATTTTGAAATGTTATTCAGAGATTGTGAGGTACTCATTAACATCAGAAAATATGTGAAACGCATTACATTAGGATAGACGTTTCTTTACATCCTTGCAAATGATTAAAAAGTGAAGGTTTATGAAATGTTATTCAGAGAATGCAAGACATTATTTAACATCCCTAAATATGTGAAGTATATTACATCTGAGAAGAACACGCATTAGACACTTTCTTATATTCTTCAAATTTATTAAAAAGATGAGGGTATGGAAAAGTTATTCAGAAAATGCCATGCATTCTTTGGCATAAACAAATCTGTGAAGTTATATTACATCTGTAGAGAACATGAATTCGACATTTTGCTAATTTGTTTATAAAAGGTGAATTTTCAGTCTTAAGTAGAATAAAAAATGATTTGCATGTGCAAGAGCTATTTCTTCTATTTCGAAATCTCTTTCAAATATTTCTATTCTCTGACATCAATAAATATAAAGAGTACCTTACATCTAGAGAAAGCGTGCATCAAACTGTTTCTTACATTATAACAATGATTAGAAATAGAAGTTTTTCAAATTCCTCCAGAGAATACGTTATGTTCTTTAATATCAAAGATAATGTGAATTACATTTAATAGTGTTCTTTAAAATATAAGTGAACATGCATTCGACATTGCAGTCTAATGTTACCTCCTACGTGGTAATAAGAATTAATTAAACATATTTTGCCAAACTATATTTGATATCATAATTCTCTTATATTTTTACCTGTATTTCCATATCACCTTTCTAGTGCATTTCCATGATGCCACATATAACCAGCCATGAGTAAACAATTGTTTATTCAAGAACATCCCATCTTTATCGGAACTTTGAACGCGTGACTTATTTATGGTCATGGAGAATGCTAATGTGACCAGGAATTGTCTTCTGTGTGGTACAAAAGGTAAATCATATGATTAACCACTTAATATTTTAACTCTTGGAATAAAACAAAATTATTTCCTATTTGCTTAACGAAAATTTGAACATTAATATTATTTTTATATTAATTCGTCTCTTGTTATCGTGTTCCATTATATAAAGCCTTCCTGGACTCACACGTTTCTTAACATATTGTTGACCGGTTGCGAGATAACTCGTGTTCTCATGCGCAAACGTAGATGATCAGTAACGGGTGAACGCGTGTTTAGCTGAAAGCTAACTCAAGTTAACTCTGATGACTCGAATAACGATGAAACGAGTTAAATCATATTTAGCGTGAAATCTCATGAGCGTGACCGGTGAACAATGTGTTGTAAACATTATTACGGCTCCAAATTTTCAGCATTGCAGGTTGGCGACTTCGCAAATCGATAACGCTGTATATCATGTTACGTGATACAGCCAATCATAACACATTATATAGGTTCCATCAATCAGAAAACAGCCCAACATTAGATGTCTATTATATACTATTATTATTCTGATTTCAAATCATGAAATCATCGTAAGTAGTTCCATTAGAACCTAACAAATAAGTTAACATTATAAATGTTAGTTGGTACTGTTTCAGTTGTACTGTTTAACCACTATACAGACTGTGATAGTAGGCGTGTTCGACAATATGCCCACCCTCTCCATAGTTCACAAGTGCTTGGAACTAATGTCATTGTACTTGACTTGATAAGCAATGTGTTTCTGCTTTTGAATCGTGAATTTCCGACAAAATAGTTCCTGACTTCTTGTTGTCATAAATAATTTTCAATTTCACAGTAATTAAACTGCTTAGGGAAGACAGGTGTTGTGAAAAAGACTGTAACCGCGAGAAACCTCTGTTTTCATTCCAGCTGATTTTTCGAACAAGACATTGCTGCTGGCAGTCCCTTGAACATGCATAACGCGAACATGAATGACTGTTGTTAAAATACTGTTGTTAAAATCAGCGTCTTTCTATATGTTTCTTTTATGTTTGTGATTTCTAAATTACCATTCAATGTTTATGAAATGAAATCGAACTGGATATTACTTTGCTGTTGTTTACCTACATTTCCAATCGGAATATTCTCGTTCTTATTGTTTATGGCTAATTCGAAACTGATAAAAATGATGGCAGTTCGTAAACTTGATGGATAATATTTTAAAATAATGGTAAGAAAATTTCTTCAATAATCAGTGTTCTTTCAGGCCATTATTTAAATCGAATTGAAATTTCACAATAAACGAAAGTGCGAAAAATCTGTTCTTGCCATTACATGAAGGACCCTTGTCCATTGCACTTATGACAGTAAACTTGAAATCCTCTAATTTATGTAAGCTCTTAACACAGTAAAATATCGACAAAATTTATAGTCTGTCTTTCATGTACAAATATTAGTTTTTCAGAGAATTACACGTTCGCAATTTTCGTATATCATGATTATATATATATATATATATATATATATAATAAATTAAATATTAGGCCCTCCATTCTAGCATTTAAATTCCCTATCCTAAATCCAATCCCCAGTAACATTAGCCCGGCCCCACACCGAATGCAACAAAACATTGCGCAACATTTCTGTTGCTAGACGTTGGGCAACCAAAATGTTTTATCGTGGAAAATGGTGATACATTTTGACTCGCAACGCTAGGTTGATTTTATACTAGCTGAGTGGCAACCCGATGTGTTGTATTTTCGATTTAAAATGAAATGGTTTTATCTCTTAAAGATTGAAAACTGTTTAATCCCTTTTAAAAATACATTGAAATTTTTAAAAAACGAAAAAATGATTTAAAATTCTCTTTTTAAAATTTTGGTTTTTGGCTTTTGAAATAATTCTTTCATATTTCCGTTTTCAAATTTTGCTTTTTAAACAAAGAAAGAAGCTCATTCAATTTTTAAAAAAATTCTAAAGGTTTTAACTTCTCCTTTCCTGAAACTAAAATTATTTCTAGTGCTTTAAAATTATTTCTGGATTTCAATTATTAAATGACTCGTTCTCAACTAATAATTTTTCATTTTGGCAACATGGCCGAATGTAAATAGAAATTCTCATGGACGAAAAAGTGCTTAAAAAAATATAAAGACAGTTCTCAGGAATACAAAATTGGTGGCGGAAAAATCCTCATCAGTATTTTATTAATTAGAAACAAATTTCACGAACTTGCTGGAATTATTAGTGAATAAAATAATAAGTCGAAAAAATACGAAGTCCCCATTCAGTTACATTAAGAAACTATAGAGAACAGCTCGGGAAATTTCAAAACTGAGTTTGGTAAATACGCTTTTTTAGAATGATAACATTTTTTAATTAAATGTATTTGGTATATTTTGGAAGCTGAACATCTAGCAAATGTCGATAAATCGACATTTAGAGGTGCAGAAAACCGAAATATTTGTCCATCAAAATTGTCGATTTCGAGAAATTCGGAAAACTGCTTTGAGAAAAAAGCTTCGTTTGCAATGAAAAACATTTTTAACTTTATAAAAATGTGTATATCCTTAAAGATGAAGAGTTGTAAAACACATGGAAATAAAAAAATTGTCGATTGGTGGGCAAAAAAAGTTTAATTTTGCATGCATGAAAATAGTGGAGATTGGCGAAACGGAAAGGAGCTGGCCCACCCGGAATGTCTGTTTCTGGTGTCCGCTTCTTTTGAGTTCGGCTGTTTTAATTTAATAATTAAAAATTTTGAAAGTTTTGAAAGTTGAGGATGGCACCAGTGCACGCGTCTCGTCCGTCCGCGTCCATCGGTACCAGTCGCGATATCCTGCTTTGCTCGGTTCGCGAGATTAGCCCGTCCCCGTGTCTGCTGACTAACAAACTAACATTTGTTTACCTTCAGCTGTTATTATATAGATTAAAATAATATTTATAAGTAATTAAGTAAGACTGATGTTGTGCATAAATGCAGATGCAAATACGATCGTTTATGAATCACATGCAATGATCAGCTGAGCAAAATTGCTGAGCACTTGTACCATTCATATCAAGCATATGGAATGGTACATGTACCATTCATATCAAGCACATGGAATGGTACATGTACCATTCATATCAAGGTACATGTGCTCAGTAATAAAAGTTATAAATTAGCTTGATTAAAAACTGTTTAATCACTTTCAAAAATATATTAGAATTTTTAAAAACGAAATAATTATTTAAAATTCTCTTTATCAAATTTTGGTTTTTGACTTTTGAAATAATTCTTTCAAATTTCCGTTCTCAAATTTTGCTTTTTAAACAAAAAAAGAAGTTCATTGAATTAGAATAAATTCTAAAGATTTAGGGCCTGTTCACATAGGAGTCCGTTGCGTTGCGTTAAGGAAAAGGTGACGTTGAGACGTAAATAAACCAATCATATGCCTCCAAACGATTAGCAATGAAATTTTTAACGCCTATGATTGGTTTATTTTCGTCTCAACGTCATCTTTTCCTTAACGCAACGCAACGGACTCCTATGTGAACAGGACCTTTAACTTCTCATTTCCTAAAAGAAAAATTATTTCTGGTGCTTTAAAATTATTTCTGGATTTCAATTATTAAATAAATGTCTCGTTCTCAACTATTTTGGCATTTGGTTATTTTCCTTTTGGCAACATGGCGGAATATAAACATTACATATCATGGGGCAAAAATTCCTTAAAAAAATAGAAAGACAGTTCTGATGAATTCAAAATTGGTGGCGGAAGAATCGTCATCACTTCCTCATTAATTAGAAATAAATTTCACGAATTTGCTGGAATTATTAGTGAGTAAAATAATAAGTCGAAAAATTACGAACTCGGCATTCAAGTTACATTAAGATACAATGGCGATCATTGCGAGAAATTTCAAAAGTGAGTTTTGTAAGTACGCTTTTTTTAGAATGATAAAATTTTTTCTATTAAATGTATTTGGTATATTTTGGAAGCTGAACATCTATAAAATACCGACGAATCGTAAAATTGACATTAATAGGAGAAGAAAACTGTATATCTGTGTTATCAAAATTGTCGATTTCGAGAAATTCGGAAAACTGCTTTGGGGAAATAACTTCGTTTGCAGTGAAAAACATTTTTAACTTTTTGAAAATGTGCATATCCTTAAAGATGAAGAGTTGTAGAACACATGGAAATAAAAAAATTGTCAACTGGTGGGCGGAAAAAGTTTAATTTTGCATGCATGAAAATAGTGGGAATTTGCGAAACGGAAAAGAGCTGGCCCACCCGGAATGACATGTTTCTATTACCCGCTTCTTTTGAGTTCGGCGGTTTTAATTGAATAATTTAAAAAGTTTAAAGTTTTGAAAGTTTAGGAAAACTCTTAAAAAATGATGGTATTAGTGCACGCGTCTCGTCCGACCGCGTCCATCGGTACCAGTCGCGATATCCTGCTATGCTCGGTTCGCGAGATTAGCCCGTCCCCGTGTCTGCTGACTAACAAACAAACTAACATTTGTTTACCTTCAGCTGTTATTATATAGATATCATCAGTAGTAAGTAGGAACAAGGGAGTTGAAGAGGTCTGCAGTATTTTGTTCTTTGTTGAGGGAAGTGTTCAGTTTTGGGAAAGTAGTTTGGTCATAATTGTAGGTGATACGGCAAGTGAGGAAGTAGAAGTAGCTATTCTTTTGTGACAATTTATATAATGTTAAGATGAAAAACCAGTTAGAAGCTGTTGGATTCATCCAATCAATAAAAAAAGAGACATTGGCAGTTTTATATAAGAACTTAGAAATGATCCAGATAAGTTTTACAATTCTTGTAGGTTAAGCATACCTACGTTTGATTATCTCTGGGGACTTGTTGAAGACAAGATTCGGAAAAAGACCACCAACTACCGGAAGAGTATACCTCCAGAAGAAAGGCTTTTAATAACATTACGGAATAACTTTTAATAACATTGTTGAATAACAAAAGCTTTTTTGTTTTGTAAACGTATTAATAACATTACGGAATAACTTTTAATAACAATTTTGAATAACAAAAGCTTTTTTGTTTTGTAAACGTATTAATATAAAGAGCAGTAACAAAAGAGAGACAAATATATAGTTAAGTATCTACTTTTAAATCTAAGAAAAGCATGTCTTATAAAATATTTTTAAAAAATCAATTAAAAAAACAACGTAAGCGCAATTTTTTTTTCTCCTTATACCAATTTTACCGCCCCTCAAATTTGCCTCTCTGGGCAGATGCCCTGCTTGCTCCTCCCTAGATCTGGCCCTGGGGGACGCAACGCTATTTTACTTTCTTACCAATAACTTAAAAAATGGGGGTGTCTGGATTACTTGAGAGCAAGATCTATTCGATTAAATGTGATAAATTACTGTGGTACATATTTGGAATATTCAATTCCTCAGCTATACCTTGCCAAATTTCATTTAGTGCATCTTGGTTGCGGTTGTCCTTTGCTCTAAAATCATAAATTTTTGGCCTTGCTTGGACAAGAACTATCAACTTGTCAGCATCAACCTCAATTTCTTTTTATTATAATAATGCAAAAATCCTCAACACGGAGCATTAAGGGGACAGTGTACTTTCAAAATTGTGAAATTTGTCCAAAAATTCGATTTTTTTTATTTTGTTGAATTCTGAAACTACGGACGAGTAGGAATGTGTTGCAAAAATAATTTTTAATTCCTGTGATTACTTTCCTAGTTATAGGCATTTGTATTTAATTTAGATATTATGTGGTTACTAATAGCAATAACTTTAAATGTATTTTTATCAAAATAAAAATGTTCATGTCATACAAATATTGAAACTGCTCCAAGCGCATTTCTAATCATCGTATTGCTTTGAAATTTAAGTTTTATATACTTAAGTATATATTAAATAAATTTTATTAAAAAAAGTATGTTTCGTAGCTCAGAATTTCTAAATTTTGTACTTGAAAAAATTATTTATAGGTATTTTGAATAATAAAAAGGGTGCTTTCACTATTATTATTTATTTCTCTTTATATTTTTAATGAATGCTTAAAATAAGCAATAAGTTTCATTGTTAGTTCTAAAAGGTATCCTGTAAATAAAAATTAGCATTTTATATACAAAAGAAATGCGCATGGAACATTTTTAAGTAGTCCAATTTTTGATATAATTAATAATTCATAATTCATAAATTATTAATATTTCATCTTTAAATTTTAACCACTTTTACATATGTATGGTACTAATCACATATTTAAATTTCAAGCAAATCCATTCAAAACAAAAAAAAGTTAGGTTTGAAGGTCCACTGTCCCCTTAATGAAAATAAAATGCATGTTCCCGCACATGCGCAGATGAAATGTTTCACCAGCTGTGTGTCGAGAAACATCGGTCAAAAAAGCATACACTTTTGTTGCAGCAACATTTCCGAAATGACGCGACGATTTCCGAGATAGCGCGACCTGTATCAAAACAATGTTGCATCCGGTGTACGGCACTCCCCTTTGATTACATTGCAGACGATGCGTCTAATACAGAAAGCTCGAAACAGAAACGTTGCGCAATGTTTTGTTGCATACGGTGTATTGCCAGGCTTAATTTATCGCTTTAAAACCCATAGCAACACAACTTCCCATAAAGTGCATGCCTTGCATATCTGCACGTGTATACGCCTGGAGAAAGCCGTGGGTTCACATCGCGATCATCAACATTTTTGCTGACCCTTCAAAAATAACAGCCACATGTACCTCGCATCTCGCGCGTAAGGTTGAAAGGTGATACACTTCGTTCCGAGCTGTCGTCTGCAATGGACGTACTTCCTATCGCTCTAATAAAACTATTCGACACGACTGCTTCCAAATTTGATTTAATTCCTTTCAGGCTGAGTCTAGCTCCAGCCATGTAAATATGAGCTAGTTTTTCTTTTCAGGTTGCATTTTAACGAAGAATGTAATGGATATATTACACACACACACACACACACACACACACACATACATATATATATATATATATATGTGATGATTAAAGAATAAGCTATAGTTAATTATATTAAAGAGTTCAGGGTGATTTCGCTCACACACGCGCGTATCTTACATAACCATCGGATGTTCGCGGGGGCTCTAGAAGAGGACCCTACGCCTATGTGACTTATATAACGAAGAGAAAGAAATAACGCAGTTCGGGGAAATCGTTGATAGAATCAAGACGTGCGTCTGTCAGGAGCTCTGTGAGATGATTGAAAATGGCGATTTAGCTGGATTAATTGGGTATTTTATTAATGTTAGTTAATAAAGAGGTGTTTAAAAGTTAATTAAGTATTAGTTCTTCCACCGGCCTACTGTTTGATGACTGCAATTGGAGTAATTAGTGTATTTAGATGGGTGCACGGCGATAGGGTCGTGACAAGAGCCGAGCAGGATATCGAATCGCGTTCTCGAAACCCCTTGCTTTTAAAAATTAGGTATAGGAATAAAATTTAAATTTAATGTTTCCCATTTTTCGTCATCTCTCATCTCCGCGACAGCGCCATGTCAATCGGAAAGTAAATATCTATTTTAATATTTTGGTTTGAGCTGTAATGCTTGTCGCTCGTCTCTCAATGCCAGCGAGAAGGTGCCGACGCCGTCTTCACATTATGAGTGCTTTTTCGTTGAAAAATCTCCGTCGTCTTCAAAGGAGTTCCGCCACTTGTGAGGTGCTTGATTCGAGTTGCTGCAGTGTGTCTTCTAATAATTTTGTCCAGCATGTGCTTGTCCCGCTGGAAGCTCCAACCAGTCGTCTTCAACATCGTGTGCAATTTTATTATTCGGGATTGTGTTTCTGCTCCTGGTTCAACAACAAGATTTTTCAATACAGTGCCGTGAGATGCCGATCTTCATATATGTGTATAATATTTTCCCTGAGATTTCGGTGAGACAAAACGCAATTTATGCGGCATATAGTTAACAGAATGAGCGACGTCCGTCACACCTTTAGGCGAATGTGTGTTAATCGAATTGTGAATCATCGGTATTTAATGATTTGTAAATTAGAATTACTCACCATGGTTTTTGCCGATCTTAAGACTGACAACGGATTAAAGACCCTTGATGAAATTTTTACGAATCACAGCTACATTGAAGGATATGTGCCATCACAAATGGATACTACTGTTAATCAAAATTTATCCGGAGAACCGAAGGAAGTTAATTAAATTACTGAAAATTTTGTTTTCTATCAAATTTGAATTAATGATTTTTAAAAAATGATGATTACTGTAAATTAAAGTTTCTTAAGGTAAGCCAAAAATTTATGATTTAACTATTGTAACTGAGATGGGTCTATGATTTTTGAAGTTCTTAATAGCTAGCTTGTTTTGATGTATAAAGTAGAATGTTATTTGGAGGTGGCGTCAGAATCTAAACTAAATTCAGTTAAATTTCTTGATCAAAATACCCATACTTTATACTGATGATCCCCACCCAGGTTTCACTGAAGAGCAGGAAACACTTTGGTACAACTATGGATTTGGGCACTTAATTTTTTCTGACGGCACTTCCCAATTGGCTTGCATTAAACATTATAATTTTCAGTGGAGTTTTGGACTACTGAATTAGATTTTGCTGTTTATGTGTAGGATTTTGATTGGAATATTGAGAGTTGATAGACTTATTTCATGTTTTCGATTAATTAATACTTGACACTAGAAAAAGTTAATATTGTATTCTTCGAAACTAAAATATGTAATCCAGCTTTTTGTTGTTTTAAGGGGGGGGGGAAACAAAGTAGACTATCATATTTTGAGCATTTGTAAAAGAAAAGAAAATTCTGCAGATTCTTCAGAGCTGGTGATGGTCCATTCTTTTTTTTATTATGTGATTTTTGAAGTGTTTTATTTTGATTTACTTTTTAATAAAAATATTTTGAGTGTTTTTATGTAGTGATAAAATTTATATTGATAAATGTGATTTTTTAAAAATAAGGTATGGGAATCATAGTAGTATTGTTTTTATAGATATAGAGTGAGGGATTTTGATATGTTTTAATTTTTGTAATAGTAAGATTGTATAAGCAATATCGTTTAAAATGTGAGTCTATAACATATTTTACGATTTAGGTGAAGGATTTAAGTTTTGAACAAGCATGAGCAATTTTACATGTTTCCCTCAATTCACATATTGGTTAGAGTTTTTAGTTGATTATTGATTGATTATGAAAAGTATATGAATAATAAAGAGAAAGAAAGGAAGTTGTTTGGAAGATTGTAAAGAAATTTGAAGGATTAATTTTGATTCCATACTTTTTAAGATACAACTTACTGTTTTTCTGATATTTTAATAATCTTATTAATGGTGTATTCTTAAATCTATTGAGTGAGTTTAACATTTTCATTTTTAGCTTTTAGTGTTATTGTGATATTCAGAACTGTTATATTCTAGTGATTTAGTACTTCTTTTTGGTTTTGTGCACAGATAAAAAGTAATGTTTAGTGTTCTTTTATGTGAAGTTCTGTCTCAAATGGAGACTTATGTAACCTGTAACCACACCTCATTTTGGTCCAGCTAATCGCATGTAGGAATTAATTTTAGGTTAGGGTTAAAATTTTTGGCTAGAAAAAATTTAGGAATAATGTTGTTGGGTTTCTCTGGGTTGTTGTGTGGGGAGACGTCCCTACTCAGCATGTTTTCCAGTTGGCTGATTTGTTTTTCTCTTCTGAGGACGTGCTGCTGGAATTAGCTACTCTTTGTGTGCGCGCCTTCAGGGGGAAGAGGGGGGAAATTGTGATGATTAAAGAATAAGCTATAGTTAATTATATTAATGAGCGTTAAACAGTAAAATTCTATTAAGTCCTAGTGTGTTTTCAAATTCAGGAAGTAGACTGTCTTTCGCAGTGAAAGAGTTCAGGGTCATTTCGCTCACACACGCGCGTATCTTACATAACCATCGGATGTTCGCGGGGGCTCTAGAAGAGGACCCTACGCCTATGTGACTTATATAACGAAGAGAAAGAAATAACGCAGTTCGGGGAAATCGTTGATAGAATCAAGACGTGCGTCTGTCAGGAGCTCTGTGAGATGATTGAAAATGGCGATTTAGCTGGATTAATTGGGTATTTTATTAATGTTAGTTAATAAAGAGGTGTTTAAAAGTTAATTAAGTATTAGTTCTTCCACCGGCCTACTGTTTGATGACTGCAATTGGAGTAATTAGTGTATTTAGATGGGTGCACGGCGATAGGGTCGTGACATATATATATATATATATATATATATATATATATATATATATATATATATATATATATATATATATATATATATATATATATATATATATATATATATATATATATATATATAACGTCGCAGCTCCCATTCACATATCTACAATCAAACAAAATATTTTTCACGGCATGAGGAAGGAAACTGAACAAAACTGAAAGGAAAATAAATTTTGCTCAGTCTGGTAAAGGAATTGAAAGAAAAGACTACTAACGTTTTAGACTCGACAGTAGAATGTTCCAAGTCCTAAATATTTATTCAAACAGAATTCTCCACCAATGACATGTTATTCAAAACCCAAACAATTTACAAATAACTTTCACAAAACGTTTTCTTCATTCTTCGCCATTAATAAAGTTTAATAATCTCCGGCTTTATCGTTATTACTTTAGGGATTTGATGTTTAAATATGCAATTAGATTAAATTAAAGGAGATTGATTGAATATTCTTTAAAAATCATTCGGCATGAAATGCCTCAGAGATTCACGAAACTTTTCGATATTCAAATAATTCAGTTATTACCCGGGAGGTGCAAAACGAAATTAAATGCTTCTACCAGAATTTAAATTTTAGATTCTTATCAAATACTTTACCTTTTAGATTATATGGTAAGATATTAATACTTCTGTATCGAAATTAAACAATAAATGAGAGAAGTTAATTCTTTTGATCAAATTTCCAGATATAAACAATTGAATGTAAATATTTTTAAAAGATGATAAGACGTATTAAATCCCAGTGTTGTCCTAGAAAGGAAATTTTTCGATTGGCGGCTAAAGATTTATTTTTCAAATTATACCCCGTAACTGACAAAACAATTTTTGCTGGGGTATCATCATTCGCTAAAACAGGGATGGCCAACAGGTGGCAGGATTTTCAAACAGGCCCTCGGCACTAAAACAGTTGAAAAGAATATATTGTTATAAAACTAAATACTCCACTTTCTTATTCCAAGTTCTTCAACAAGTTATTGAGTAGGTGTCCCAAATATCGCCTACTCTAACATTTTTTTGACATTTCATCCATTGTTTAGTTTCTGATTACGCTCGAAACTAAAAGAACATCACTAAGAACTATTTCCTTTGCTATCCTGAAATCAACCAGCTCCAACACCAGTGCCAGTTTAAGTTATGTAGCTGAATTGGAAAAACTGAAATTTCCAAAGAAACACAGAGCGGTTCCAAATATCGCCTACCTCTGTTGCTCTTACCGCTTACCAGGCCAAATTAGGAGCACCTGTTAAAAGGCGTTGCGAGCAAAATAA
Source organism: Dolomedes plantarius (assembly GCA_907164885.2). Classification (NCBI taxonomy): domain Eukaryota; kingdom Metazoa; phylum Arthropoda; class Arachnida; order Araneae; family Dolomedidae; genus Dolomedes; species Dolomedes plantarius. The sequence continues at coordinate 49,643,460 of OU015502.1, read as the reverse complement.
TAGCACCTCTGTATTCTCTGTTTAATGCACTTTCAAATGGTATAAGCAAAATTAGAATTTGGATGCACGTACCTGGTCATTCACTGGATTCTTTCGAGACAAAATTTACGAAGACAGCAGCCAAAAGAACCTCAGACGCCATATAGTTTCTGTTGTCAGTGATAAGAGCTTTGTTGCTAATGCCGCTGTTAGTACAAACCTGGAACTAAGAAATTACTGCATTTTCTCATACATAGCGCGAATCGCACTTTGGAAACACGAGTAGGCGAGACTAGGCACAGGGGCAATGTTTGTGACACCCACCCTACGTGCGAACTTGGCATGGACGTTTGTAACAGTTTGGAATCAGCTTTAAACAGTAGGTCCCGGTGAAAATAGCGATCGTGTAGCAAAAATTGACTTTCGCTCTGCAAACCATTCTAAATCGCCATAATGGCCGCTCATTTTACAGCCTTTGCTGCATCGAGTGGTCATCGGCAAGCATCTCATTAAATCTGGTTTTCTACTTTAAGATTGTTAAGAATACCGATTTGATGTTTTGTTTTGTACTATACACATATTTTTGTACATCATACTTGATTTTATTTTGTTAAGAACACTGATTGTGATTTTTAGTTTGAAAAGAAAAAGGTTTTCTTTTTCCCCTATTCAAATGTATTTTTATTATGCACATGATTTTTGGGAAAAGTGCGTTTCAAAATTGCTACTTTGAAGTTGTTAATTTCGAATATATTTGATTTTTAAATATTACGTATAGCAATTTTCGCTTTTATGCAAAAATGTATAATTTTTTTTTCTTTTTATAATCGCCAAAATTAATTTTTCACCAAGCAAACATTTTCATAAAGAAAACAATTTTCTGAAAAATCATAATAATACAGTTTTTTTAATTTATAATGCGGCCTTTTTAAAGGACCCTGCTAGGAAATGTATTTTAAATCATTTTAATTTAAATATTTAAATATATATTTAAAGTTAAAATATTTACTTCAGCATTCATATCTGGTAATTCATGATAGTAATTTCGCCTTTCGCATAGTAGATGTCTAAATTCTCTTCGAAATTACACTTAGTCTGCCGTCATTAAATTTTTCCCAAGTGGCCCCCGAATTGAATTTAGTAGGCCACCCTTGGTGTAAAACAGTTGTTCTAGACTGGAGAGTGGCACTCCCCACACACACACATATATATATATATATATATATATATATATATATATATATATATATATATATGTGTGTGTGTGTGTGTGTAATATATCCATTACATTCTTCCTTATAATGCAACCTGAAAAGGAAAACTAGCTCATATTTACATGGCTGGAGCTAGACTCAGCCAGAAATGAATTAAATCAAATTTGGAAAGCAGTCGGGTAGAATCATTTTATTAGAGCGATAAAAAGTACGACCGTTGCAAACAACAGCTCGGAGCGAAGTGTATATCACGTTTCAACTTTACGCGCGAGAAGCGAGGTACATGTGGCTGTTATTTTTGAAGGGTCAGCAAAAAATCGGAGCTCGCGTTGTGAACCCACTCCTTTCTACAGAAGTATACACGTGTAGATATGCAAGGCATGCACTTTATGGAAAGTTCTGTTGCTATGGGTTTTTAAGCGATAAATTAATGTTTCTGGGGATTGGATTTAGGAAAGGGAATTTAAATGATAGAATGGAGGGACTAATATTTAATTTATTATATATATATATATATATATATATATATATATATATATATATATATATATATATATATATATATATATATATATATATATACACTGCTGGCCACCCAAATTGCAACACCAAGAAAGACAAGAGATATCACAACAAAATTTACTTTGTAGATAACATGTTGACGAAGTATCAAATGATGAAATTTATAGACTTCTGTGAAGTGTGGTTCCTGCCAAAATCAGTAGCCAGAGTAGCCGCCATTGTTGGAGATCACCGCTGCCACACGCCTCGGCATTGATTCAAAGAGACTTTGGATGAGTTCTTGAGGTATAGCAGACCAAGCAGCTTCCACACGTTGCCAAAGTTGATCTGCTGTGGCAGCTGGGGATGGAATCTGGGTCAATCGTAGAGCAACCATGGACCGCATGTTTTCTATCGGCGAAAGATCCGGAGAGCGAGGTGGCCAGGGAAGCAATTCAATCTGGCGATTGACAAAGAACCGTTGGACAATGCGTGCCAATTGTGGTCGCGCATTATCCTGTTGAAATATGGCTGTGGGCAAGCCCTGAAGGTAAGGAAGGACAACTGGCTCCAACACCTCGGAGATGTAGCGCTGGCTGTTTAAAGTACCGGCAATGCATACTAGAGGTGTGCGAGAGTGATATCCAATACCGCCCCATACCATAATACCCGGTGCAGGACCAGTGTGACGGTGCATAACGCAGCTGTTCAGCATCCTCTCTTCAAGGTGTCTCCAGACTCGAATGCGACCATCGTGGTGTTGCAGACAGAAGCGTGACTCGTCAGTAAAGACAATTTCATTCCATTCTGCCGTCCACATCCTTCTGTCATCGCACCATTGGCGGAGGAGACGTCTGTGGTTCTGCGTCAAGGGTAGACAAAGCAATGGATGTCTTGCGGACAGACCACTCTGCTGTAAACGGCGTCGAATGGTACGCGCAGACACTGGATGATGCGTTACAGACTGCATGTGCTGTGCTATGGCTCGTGATGTGACTGAGCGATCCGTCACTGCCATGCGCACAATTTGCCTGTCATCACGTGAAGTGGTTCGCTGAGGTGGATGCGATCGAACACGCCTGTCCCTCGTACCCTCCTGCATCCAACGATCACATATCCGCATTACAGTTGTTTGGTTTCGTCCAACACGACTACCGATTTCCCTGAAAGATAATCCACAATCTCGGTAGGCCACTATCCTTCCTCTGTCGAACTCGGATACTTGATCAAAAGATGATCGCTGTTTTCGACGAGGCATAATTGATCGTTTTTTGTAAAAACCACAAGAAAAACACAATTGCAGCACTTGAAATCGTCGAAATCTCCAAGCCTTAAATAGCGCTTTGAAGTGGCGCCACAGGCGCGCGTGATGTGAGTCTGCGCTGAAATTCTAATCATTTGCATATCTCACCTCCGCTAATGCATGTTGTAAATTTCATGTTATTTGCATGTTTCCTTCAGGGTGTTGCAATTACAGTGGCCAGCAGTGTATAATAAACGACCTTTTTGGGTGTCCCAAAAGGTCGTTTACAAACTTAACATGCTGGTCTGTCATATCATGATGAACAAGATTTACATAGGAACTTGTGTCCGAAAATTCAAACTGAGACCGCTAGAGGGCGATAAGTGCAGGTTTGGATGAGGAGGAAAAAAATGATATCGACAGCGGTGTTAATATGATTTTTATTGCAAAACATCATTACATCACAGCAAATGTTCAAAATTCCTTCCATTCACCACAATGCACGTTTCACAGCGTCGGCGCATGGATTCACGAACCCGTTTAAATTGGTTAGGAGTGTCACGGACACGTGCTGCCGCTTCCGCTATCCTGGCGATAAGATCCATGTCTGATGTTAAGGGTGTCTCGTACACTATGGACTTCATGTGTCAACTCAGGTAGAAATCCAGGGGAGTCAGGTCGGCGGATCGCGGCGGCCACTGGACTGGTCCGCCTCTACCGATCCAGAGATTGGGATAAGTCCTATCGAGGTATTCTGGAACAGCGTAGCTAAAGTGGGCAGGCGCTCCATCATGCTGAAACCAGATGTTTCGGCGTGTAGCGGCTGGAACGTCACCCACCAGATCCGGCAAAACGCTTTCTAAAAAATGCGATAGGTATTTCCGTCGAGGCGTTCAGGTAGAAGGTAAGGGCCAATCAACATGTCACCGATACTACCAGCCCAAACGTTTACGGTGAAACGTTGTTGATGTGCATGGGCACGTGTACATCTTGGGTTTTCATGCGCCAATAAATGCATGTTGTGCAGGTTCACGACATCATCCTGTGTAAAGCAGGATTCATCAGAAAACAAAATCCACGATGGAAAATCTGGCTGTGCGACCCGCTGTTGCAAAAACCACCGTGAGAATGCAATGCGTTTGGGATAATCGTCAGCGCACAATGCCTGTACTTTTTGGAAGTGGTAAGGGTGTTGCATGTCATCGTGCAGTATGCGCAGTATGGTGGAACAACCTACACCCAAGACACGTTCGCCTTCTCGGAGACTTGTTTGCGGGTGGATGGCAAACTCCTGTAGTACGGTTTTCTCTACGACAGGCGTGCGTGTAGCACGTTCTCGACCGATGTGGCTACGTACTACGAAAGCACCTGATTCACGTAATCTGCGGTGCAATCGTCCAAACAAAACATGACTTGGCTGACGTCTGTTTGGGAAGCGCTCAAGGTACGTCCGTGCCGCGGCTCGTCCATTTCCATCAGCGGCGCCGTATACGTAATGCATGTCGGCCATTTCTGCGTTACTAAACTCATTCATCCTTCTCCTTCAACGTCCACGCCTGAAATGATTGTTTTCCCACTCTCCCGTTTTAGTGCAATTATCGCCCTCTAGCGGTCGCAGTTTGAATTTTCGGACACAAGTTCCTATGTAAATCTTGTTCATCATGATATGACAGACCAGCATGTTAAGTTTGTAAACGACCTTTTGGGACACCCCGTATATATATACCGTATTCTTTCGAATCTAAGCCGCCATCGATTCTAAGCCGCACCCCAAATTCTCAACACGTTTTTGTGAAAAAATGCCACATTTGATTCTAAGCCGCGCTTCAAATTCTCAACACGTTATTGTGAAAAAATAAAAAATAATGTAAAAAGGTTTATCGATATCCGATATTTACAAAATTATTTTAAATGAGAGCTAATAAGAAGTGAATAATGAATTTATTTTACCAGTATTAAAAACTTTTAAATACGTACATGAACTTGTAATTGCTCTAATCGTCAGTATCATGTTCCGAAAATGATTCGTCACTCCCAATGTCAGAGCTGACTTTGGAACTGGTGCCGGCGTCGCCATTTTCCCACACGATGTCGTCTTCCGTGCCATCCAATGCATTTGTTATGCAACATTTTTTAAAAGAATGTATAATAGTCTCATTGGAACCTTTTTTCCAGGCAATATATATCCATTCTGCAATTTTCGAAGTACTTGCCTTCTTGATTGTCCCAGAAGCAGTTAAAGAGTGGTTTTCCAAATGCAACGAGTTTTCGTACTCTCTTTTTACGTAGTCCTTAAATGGCTTATTAATGCTTACGTCAAGCGGGTGAAGCTGGCTTGTCATACCGCCCGGGATTATCACCATATCACAATTGCTTCGTCTCACTTTCTTTTTTACAGAGTCTGTCAAATGACCATTAAACGTGTCCATGATAAGCATGTTTCGAGGATTTCGAAGAGCTCCTGGTCTTTTATTCCACACTGAATCAACCCAATCTTCCATAATTTCGGCGGTCATCCATCCGTTTTTCTGAACACGTACGATTACGTCTTTGGGAAATGTTTCGTTTTTCGGCTCTAATTTCCTATTAAAAATGAAATACGGTGGTAATTTATGGCCGTCTGCTATAACGCACAGCATTAGAGTGATACGTTGTTTTTCATACCCTGTACTCAAGATTTTCACCTCTTCCTCACCCTTTGGATTTGCAGTATAATTCCGTGGCATATCAAAGTATAGGGGGGGGGGGGGTTCATCAGCGTTTCCAATGTTCTTGAATTCATACGCATATCTTGTCCGCAAACCGATGACATTTCCTATCCAAATTTTAAAAAATGGTCATCGCCTTAATGCTAAGCTAAGCACTTACCCCGTTTTGCAGAACACATCAGCAGGACAGGCACCACAATTCCACGGAACCAGGAGACAGTTCTTGTAAAGTTCATAGAACACCAAAGTTTTTAACACGTTCACGGCACGCACAGTTTTTTTGAAGAAAATTCGATAACACACAGGAACAAGGACTGGTTGCGTCCTCACACCTTTTCACGTAAGATGAAAGTCGAAGCTAATACGAGAGATAAGACTCTCAAACAGGACAGCGTCCTAAACACCGGTAGACAGTAGAAATTGACGTGATTTGCTCTATCACCCGAGATAAAAATCTCGATTTCCAGAGAGGTTATAATCTCAAACAGGACAGCGTCCTAAACACCTGTAGACAGGAGAACTTGACGTGATTTTCTGTATCACCCGAGATAAAAATCTCGATTTCTCGAGAGGTAATACTCTCAAACAGGACAGCGTCCTAAACACCGGTAGACAGTAGAACTTGACGTGATTTGCTCTATCACCCGAGATAAAAATCTCGATTTCTAGAGAGGTAATACTCTCAATACGAACAGCGTCCTAAACACCTGTAGACAGGAGAACTTGACGTGATTTGCTCTATCACCCAAGATAAAAATCTCGATTTCCAGAGAGGTTATACTCTCCAACAGGACATCGTCCTAAACACCTGTAGACAGGAGAACTTGACGTGATTTGCTCTATCACCCAAGATAAAAATCTCGATTTCTAGAGAGGTAATACTCTCAATACGAACAGCGTCCTAAACACCTGTAGACAGGAGAACTTGACGTGATTTGCTCTATCACCCAAGATAAAAATCTCGATTTCCAGAGAGGTTATACTCTCCAACAGGACATCGTCCTAAACACCTGTAGACAGGAGAACTTGACGTGATTTGCTCTATCACCCAAGATAAAAATCTCGATTTCCAGAGAGGTAATACTCTCAAACAGGACAGCGTCCTAAACACCTGTAGACAGGAGAACTTGACGTGATTTGCTTTATCACCCAAGATAAAAATCTCGATTTCCAGAGAGGTTATACTCTCAAACAGGACATCGTCCTAAACACCTGCAGACAGGAGAACTTGACGTGATTTGTTCGTATCTCGACGTGGCGCCTCTAATTACAACTCTGTAACATCCTCGGTGGAAAAATGAGACACACGAGAGACAATTATATTACACAGAGCTTGTATTAAACAAATAAAACTGTACACTATGTACAAGACATAGAGTCTAGGATCCTCTGCATATGAGAGGATTTTAGGAACCAAAATATCTTTTACATTAACAGAGCATTAACGGAGATGTATCTCTCCACTTGTAAAATCGGGAGCCGAGAGAGGAATTTTCAGGCCTTCGGACCGCACAGCGCCCTTTCGGCCCTGTTTGTCGACGGAAAGATCCGAGGCTCAATAAAACAGCTACCCTCTCTCGTTGCTTCCCATGCACTACTCTCCTTTTCTTTTCAGCCAGCTGGCCGGGGGGGACGCAGACTCACGATGGTTTCTTGGAACCGGGCAGAATTCGGGCTTTTGCTTGGGTAGCCCCTTTTCCCCGAAAAGGGCCAAGACGTAACAGTCTTTCCTTCCCCCTCCAATAAGATTCCTTGCAGGGCTGCAAGGAAACTGCGCGCACAAACACAAGAAAACTGACCATGGGGATACTCACGGTAAAAGCACTTAGCATTAAACATAAGGCAAGTGACCCACTAAAACGATATCTGAGAAACTGCAGAACGGATACTCGGCATGTTAGTCGGAACTTGTGTACATCAACTCCAAAACAAAAATTTCATTTAAACGAAATAATACTTTTATTACTTTAAACATATTATTGTAATCTAATATTTAACATATTATACGAAACGGGCCTGTGGCGGCCTTGGTGTACAGTGCGCTGGGTTTCGGTGCTGAGAGTGCTCGGATCGAATCCCGCCGACGCTGTATGGTGCCCCCATAATAAAATGGTCAGCAAAACTGCATTACAGGCAGAGGTCTTCACGACAAGTGTCTTCGCATTGGTTAAAAAAATAACGAAAGGTAAAGTAGGTGAAGCTATTTGCATATTTACGCGCAGGGAGAATGTATAATGGCGTCCGTTTAATCCATGATTCACTCTTTAAGTCCATAATACCTACACTCATACCAACAATTATGACATTAAGTTCATATGTGATTCCTTAAGTTCCTTAAGTTCAAGTGATATAACGGGAAAGACAAGCTTAAATAGAATTAAAACTGACATTGCATTATATATATATATATATATATATATATATATATATATATATATATACTGCCCAAAAAAATTAGGGGAGCAAGCAAAGAATTTAAGAAAACCATGCGAGACAGCCCCGTATTGGCATAAAATGGATAGTACACTCGGATCAGTGCTCTATACAGAATAAAAGACGTAAAAACATTGGTAATTCAGCTTTAATTCTTTGAAAATATGGAAAAAACATGAAAAGATGATTTTGGGCAACAATTGGTTACATATAAACGATAAAAAAAGTATTGTTTAGAAATGATGCAAGATTTTTAACATGGCGTGTGGTCTCCTCGAACAGCTAAGACTGCTGCACACCTGTTTTCCATGGATGCGATGATGTTATCGATAAGACTTTGGGGAATAGTGTTCCACTCCTTAAGAAGTGCAATCTCCAAGTCTCGGAGAGTAAAAGGAGGCCTTGGTCTCAAAGAAATGCGTCGTCCGACCATGTCCCAAATATGCTCGATTGGATTCAGATCAGGAGAGCACGGTGACCATTCCATACGCTGTATTGCTTCAGCTTCAAGAATGTTCTCAACAAGACGAGCTGTATGCGTACTGGCATTATCATGCTGTGAAAAAAAGGAATCTCCAATGGCTGCAACGTAAGGTATGGCATGAGGTCTCAGTATCTCGTCTGCATACCTTCTGGCCGTCAAAGTACATTTCCAAATGACATGCAGGTCCGTACGTCCACCTACGCTGATTCCGACCCATACCATAAAACCAGCCCGTCTGTATTGAGACCTTTCACGAACGAATGCGGGGCTATTTCGAGTGTCCCTTTCACTCCATACAGAAACACGTCGGGTGTCACACTCCAGACTGAATCAGGACTCGTATGTAAACAGCACTTGGCTCCAATTATGTTGCTCCCAATCTCGATGTTCAGCAGTCCATCTTCTTCGGGCCGCACGGTGGCGTGAGGTCAACGGAATGCACATCATTGGCCTACGTGCATAGAGACCTCCCTGATGAAGCCTATTACGTACTGTTTGGCTGGACACCCTTCGTCCTGTTGCCAAGAACAACTCTCTTTGCAGCTGAGTAGCGTTGTCTGTTCTGTTTCGACGAGCTGTTAACAGTATATCCCGGTCATCAGTTGCTGTAGTGGCGCGTGGTCGACCTTGTCCTGGTCGACGTATAACATTCCCTGTTTCTTGGAATCGATTCCAAAGCCTTGCAATGACACTTCTGGGGACTCCAACAGCGTCCGCGACACTACGTTCTGTTTGCCCGGATTGAAGTCTGCCTATAATACTCCATATCATGGATTCCGGTAAATCACGTTGTTGATATATTTTCAAGTCACCTTTTCTCAAAAAGAGTAACTGAGCAATCGAGTTTCACAGTTAAGGCAGTGAAACAGACGTTTCTGCAACATCCCGATTTCCACCCTTATGTTCTTTTTCTGGTTTTGACATCATGAACTTTGATTTGCATATAATGTTTTCTTCTTCTGTTTCCTGCTCGGCTTTAAATTATGGATGATTTATTTTATGTTACTTATCGGTGTAAGTATTTGCGTAATTTCGTTAAAACCATGTTCTCCCCTAATTGTTTTGAGCGGTGTATATGTTTATTTATATATATATATATATATATATATATATATATATATATATATATATATATATATATATATATATATATATATGGTGGTCTTTGAAATCTGAGCTGCCGTCCCATGACATCCCAAATGTGTTCTATCGGATTGAGATCCGGTGAGTTAAGCGGCCAGGACATTAACTGGGATTCAGCATCATGGTCCTGGAACCACTCCAACACAATTTTAGCCTTGTGACACGGGGCGTTGTCCTGTTGGAACATTCCATTTCCAGCTGGAAAAACAGAGGCCATGTAAGGGTGCAACTGGTGCGCAATGATGTTCAGATACCCTGTAGCATTCATGGTCTGCTCTACCACAACCACGGGTCCCAGAGACGCCCAAGAGAACGTCCCCCAAAGCATAATACCGCCACCACCGGCCTGTGTATGACCTACTGTGCATTGAGAGAGCAACAGTTCGCCTGGAAGACGGCGTATACTGACACGGCCATCGGCATGATGAAGGACAAACCGTGATTCATCTGACCAGGCAACTCTCTCCCACTGATCCATGGACCAGTCGCGATGTTCCCGGGCCCAGCGCAGGCGCAGTTGACGTTGACGCTTGGTCAGCAAAGGCACACGAGTGGGACGTTTGCTGCGTAGCCCCATATCCAACAGTGTCCTCTGAACAGTGTGCTGCGATACTATTCTACTTGGCCCTGCATTGTATTGGTCTGTCAGCTGAGCCACTGTCTGGCTCCGGTTTTGCTTCACCATGCGAGACAGTCTCCGACGACCTTTTTCTTTGATAGCGTGTGGACGTCCAACACCATGTCGTCTACTGCTGGTTTCCCCGTCATTCATCCACTTTGCATAAGTACTAACAACTGTAGGTCGCGAATAACCCACGAGTCGTGCAGTTTCGGAAATACTTGTTCCGAGCCTTCGAGCCATTGCAATCTGCCCTCTACCAAAGTCTCTTAGATCCGCAGCCTTTCCCATCACACACAGGAGTAAGTGAAAGAATAATTCTTCAGACTCTCCAGCAGTAGTTAAATACCACTTCCACTTGTCGTATAGTATATGTATATATATATATATATATATATATATATATATATATATATATATATATATATATATATATATATATATATATATATATATATATATATATATATATATATATATATATATATATGTATATATGTATATATATGTATATGTATACACACACACACACACACACACACATATAATTCACCTCTAATTGTTCGTATTCAGAGACGCGAATTGGGAAAGGGAAATTTCCATTTTTATTATATAATCTTCGCGCGCCTCTGAGTTCTGCGGTCGAGGAGGAACGTTTACATTTTATTTAGCCTTGAAAGATGTCTGTTTCGGGCTCTGCGCATGTCCAAGGAGAGTTGGCGCGGAGATGTCCGCGAATTTGGTTAGAGCGTGGGATAGAAGTCGATGCTATCAGATGTGTTTCACCGCGGCTCTAAAAAAATAAATGGCGAATGACTAAATGCGTAGATCTGGAGAAGTGGTATTATGACAAAGAATAAAACTGGATTAAATTGAACTGATGCCTGCTCAATGATTGATTGGATTAATTTTCCTACATCACCGGATATACCATGACTGCCATAATTTGTAAGATGACGGGCGTAGCCCTACGCGTGTCATATATATATATATATATATATATATATATATATATATATATATATATATATATATATATATATATATATATATATATATACAGACATTAGGTCGTTCGCACTTTATGGAAACGATTTTGATAGTTACGTTGAATGTATGAATGCTGTATTTTTTGCGGCGAATTGCTTCTAACTGATAGCCAATGTTCTTGACAATAGCTCTAGCTCGAATTTTCCATGAAAGTAAACTTTTTCTTAATACTGTCATGACAATTCTACCACATTCCGCTTAGGCCGTTTTCCAAATTCCGTTCAGTGTTCTTGTGTGCCATTTTCCTAAGACTCGTTGTAATAAACCGAAAGCACTAAAGTCCGTTGGAGAAGCGTCAGGTGATTTTACATGTATTTCATTAAACGGGTTAAACTTTATTCCTGTTTCGGGTTCTTGCTTTGCTAAATAAGCGGCAGTTGATTTAAGGGTGTGACAAGAGGTTTTGTCCAGATGAAGCTCAAATTTATCAATGTGCTTCATATATAAGGCTAGAATTTCTTCTTCAAAATTTGTTTCTCAAATATTCTGCTGATATTAGAGTGATTTAATTTTGGCTTTATTTATGACTTTTTTTATTTTTAATTTCCGTTGCAACTATCATGAATCCTTTTGGGAACTTTTCTGCACACTGGCAAAGACATTGCGTTCCGCCATACCCGTCAGTTGAGCAATAGAAAATTTATCTTTTTTTAAAATTTTGTTCTTAAATACACCCATGTCTCATCGAGTGTTACCACAAATTTCCATTTTTCAGCAGTTAAGTGTTTTTCATATAATTTTCTACAATTTGTTTTTCTTTCAGCAATATTATTTAGCAATGACATATGAACTTTAAGTTTAAACAACTTTTTTAACTTCAAACCGTTATGAATAATTTAACTTACAGTGCCAGAAGACATTCCTAGTTTCGATGCAATGGATCTTTGAGTCGGCGGAATTTCTGCTAGGATGAGAGACTTAAATTTCTTGATATTTGCCTGCGTTCGAACAGTCTTAGGATGATATTTCGTGGTAACGTTTTCATTTTTACTTTCAGTTCGACGCTTCCATTTCAAATTTAATATAGTATAAATACCTTTCTTTGAAATGTCATAACCGCGATTTTTACACCGCTTTATAATTTGTTGATACGAATATTTCTCCTCGAAAAGCGCAGTTACGTAACCTTCGAACCATCTATCAATTTTAGGAGCCATTTTTAAAATAACTCTTTTATTTTACATTCCATTCTAAACAAGATAATATTAGACGATTATTCTCAAGTTGCCAAATTTTTATCACAAATTGCGAAATATAAATTACAAAGTCCTGTCCATAAAGCGCGAACGACCTTCTGTATATGTAAATATATGTATACATACATATATAAATATATAAATAAATATATATATATATATATATATATTTATATATATATATATATATATATATATATATATATATATATATATATATATATATATATATATATATATATATATATATATATATATATATATATATATTACATTGCTCAATATTAAAATTTAAATAAATAGTACTGAAAATTAATTATATTAATAAATAGTCATCTATAGATTTCGTTAGCGAATAAAGAACAAAAAGTTTAATAATGTTAATATTATTAAAGTATGAATTCATTACGTACATTTCATATATAATCCATTAAACTAACTTTCAATCTTAATAATTTATTAAAAATTAATTCTTTATCAAACAGCTACTAATATTTATCCGAAATAGCGAATAAAGCATTAAAAAATTAAATAACGCTAATAAAATTTACATGCGTATTCATTATCTCCATATAAAAATTTATTTTATAAGGAGACTCTCTTGAGAGAAAAATGGCTCTTCAACATTTCCTTTTCTGATAAAAATCAGATGTCCTTATAACCGAGGCTTCTCCATTTTTTTAAGTAAAAAAAGCAGTTCCATTTCTCTCTGTAAGTGCTATCATTAACAAAAAGCCTTGTTCTTTTTGTTCAGGAAATAAGACGTCAAATACATCTGTGTTTTCATTCAGATCCCGGAGAAGCCGTGATATATCGTGTTCAGGTCTTACTTATATCATTAGCTGTTAACCTTTTCAGAAAGGGAAGAGGGCTTTTATGACCATGCAGGAAAATGGTATGTTGACACGTGTTATAGAACGAAATTCTTTAAATAGTATATTCTTGTATTTTAAAATATCATAATGAGAGTAAGTTTATACATATCTATCTATTTAAGGATTTACATATTATATATATATATATATATATATATATATATATATATATATATGATCAATGTATGCAACTGATGTAAAAAAATAACGAAAAAATATATTTATAAGAATTTATATGTATAGTATATGTATATATATGTATATATATATGTATATATATGCATATGTATACATACATACACATCGTAACGGATATTTTTATAGACAAAATAATGAAGAAGAAATATTCAAATAAAATCTAATAGAAGATACTAGAAATATATAGTACAGTTTGAGGAACATTTCTTTTACTGTATTTTAATATTTTTATTCTGATAATGTCCAATCGTCTGCCGCATTATTAAGAAAAAACATATTTTTTGTCTATTTCGTTGTTATGCACGTGACGCAAAATTCGTTTACATTAAGTATCACAAAAAAACCATGTGATCAGCATTTAATAAATTAAATTATAAAGATGAATCTTTAAAAATTCACCAAAAATCGAAAAATGGGGGTAAAGATTCGAAAAAGATTTCATTCTAAATGAATTTTTAGGATCTTTCTCGTGATATAAATTTTATAACCCTCGTATTATTATTTTAAATGCAAACTTTAAAGAAAGTTACAAAAACAGCTTAAAAATTTAATTTTAAAATATCTAAGAATTTTAAAAAGTCCCACTTAGTGCACCCAGACACTTTAAGAAGAATCGCCGTGCAAAATTTGAGCCCTTTAGTTCCAGCGGTTTGGTCTGTGCGTTATATGTCAGTCAGTCAGTCAGTCAGTCAGTTACGGATCTGTTATGTATATATACATATGCAGGGTGTCCCATAAATACCGCCGAAACTCTGCACATCTAGATTCTTCGTTAGGAGTACATAAAAATGCCCAAAGAATGGTACCTGTACGACCCATAGTTTTCGAGAAAAATACGGAAAACTGTATGACGTCACCTCCGGTGCAAGGTAAAAAAACGCTTTATTTTACACATCAACAGCAGTATTTGTAACTATTTATAAAGACGGATGTTCAAAGTGTCCACCGTGCATATCGAGGCAGGCTTGAGCGTGCCGTGGAATGGATAACTGCAGACGTCACAGCAGAGCGGTGTCCACCGAAGTACGAGCAGCATGCTGACGAGAAACTATGTCCGTCTGCTGGGGCATTCTCCCTAGCAGTTCGTCGGGCATTTCCATTACACTGGCCGTAGATCAAATACATGTCGCAATATTCACGAATGGAATACATGATCACCATGCAAAGAATACCGGTAGCTGCAAGATACAGTCTTTTAAATACGAGTTAAACGACGGCTTAACGTCATTCTACGGCGCGCGCAGGCATGACGTGATATGCGCGGTGAACATTTTGAACATTTTCGTCGAAAAAGATACGCAAATACTGCTGTTGGCGTGTCAAAATGTTTTTTCCTTGCACCGGATGTGACGTCATACTTTGTTTTTCGTATTTTTCTCGAAAACTATGGGTCGTACAGGTACAGTTCTTTGGGCATTTTTTATATACTCCCGACGAGGAATCTGGCTGTGCAGAGTTTTCGCGGTATTTATGGGACACCCTGTGTGTGTATATATATATATATATATATATATATATATATATATATATATATATATATATATATATATATATATATATATATATATATATATATATATATATATATATATATATATACTGGGTGTCCCAAAAATGACCGACGATTTGAAAAACCAATTAAAGAAAAACGTATGGTGATAGAAATTTAAGGTTTGGTGCATTCTGCTTAGATAACCAAGGAATTTATTCTCGCCAATTTTCAAAATTAGTTACAAAGTTCGTCAAGAGATGGGGCTGCGGACTGGGAAATACTATAAAGCAATGTTTTCAAAGCAAGAGCCATACGAAAAGTGGCATGGATTGGCCTCCCTATTCACCAGATTTAAAGCCATGCGATTTTCTTTCTTTGGGGATACTTGAAAGACCAGTTGTATTGTCACAATCCACAAACTGTAGATGAACTGGAACAGTACATCCCTGCTGCTTGTCACAACATTCAAACTGAAATGTTTGCACGGGCGTCAGCGAATTTTGACCTCAGACTGCGCCCTGTTGTTGCTGCAAACGGTGGTTATTTTGAAAACATCGTTTTATCGTTTTTCCCAGTCAGCAGCGCCATCTGTTGACGAACTTTGTAACTAATTTTGAAAATTGGTGAGAATAAATTCCCTGGTTACCTAAGCAGAATGCTACAAACCATAAATTTCTATCGCCTTCCGTCTCTCTTTAATTGATTTTTCAAATCGTTGGTCATTTTTGGGACACCCGGTATATATATATATATTTATATGGGCATGGGAAATCTGCATACCGGACTGTCCTCCTTTGAATTCAGACGTTGTAGAAGGTACACTCAAATGACGCCTCTTAGGGGATTGGCCAAAACTGAGGTGGCACCAGGGAGTGATGTTAGTTCACCTACACGGTGCTCCCATTGAAAGCAAACAACAATTCTCGCAGATTATGGGCATATGTTTTGATTAACAAATGCCCCGCAGTGAAACAAACAAACACAGACACACACACACACACACACACACACACACATATATATATATATATATATATATATATATATATATATATATATATATATATATATATATATATATATATATATATATATATATATATATATATATATATATATATATATATATATATATATATATATATATAGGCATTTTATATAGAAAACAGATAGTCAGGGAAACAACTGAAATGAAATTACTTTAATATAAGGTTATTGAGCATCTTACTTTTCCATACATTTTTATCATTTCCTGATTAAACACTCATTTAACCGGGCTTCCGTGTTCTAATCAAACACTCTTACACGGGAAAAAAATAACACATTTTATATTAATTAATCTAATTGCTATTAATTAAGTTCGTATTTAGGCGGTTGAATTAATTGCTTATGAGAAAGGGCGCTATGAGAGTATGGTAATTTGTAGAATAAACAGCTTCATTTTTCAACGTAAATTCGAAGCAACAAGACGAAGCCCAGCAGACAAACATTTATGTGTTAACGTTATGTGGAAAACAGGTGCCTAGTTGTCTAAAGATAATTTGATAATGTTTAGTTATAAGGGTAGGAAAAAAGTAATTATTAGGCATGTGGTTATTCTATAATCAAGATTAAATATTTGATTCGTTACTTAATCTTACCTAATTTTGTGGGTGGGAATGACTAAAAAAGCCACTTCTAAAATAATACAAACGTTTATTCGTATATATTGCATAGACACGTGTTCTTTTTCTTCATGTTTTAACACTTTTCATTTTCCGTATAAGCATGAGCGCACACATCATATAAATATTCTGTATGTGAATATTGTTGTACTATTAAAAAAAATCATAAACGGATCTTAATTTTTTTAAAAATTGTGTATAAACGTGATTTATTTTTGTGTTTCTTGTGGGATTAATAGGTGTATTTCATTCTTCAGAGTATTTTTCTATGAATAAAAATCCAGTTATATCCCTGAAATTCTTTATAGTCCAAAAATAAACACCTTAATTTAAATAAAATCAAACCAAGAGAGAGAACTTAAATGGTACTTTCACAGTAAGTTATTTGATTTACCCCACAATGCTATAACATTTGGAAAAATTTCAACTACATAAAAGAATATGTACTTGTTTATTCACACACACACACATCTCTCTCTCTCTTTCTGTGTCTTTATATATATATATATATATATATATATATATATAAAAATTTGTCAAGAATTAATTAAAGGAAAGAATAAGTAAGTTAAAATTACAGGGGGCTTAAAAATAGTGAAATCTAATATGAAAATCATTGGCAAAACGCGTCGAGAAAAAAGGTGTTTTTCCCGTTTCGTTAGTTGACCTTCGATTCGCGATATTGAAGTTCCATGGAGGGAATTTATTTTTAGATAGATGTACAGGGTTTGGCGGGAAAACAAAAGCTTCTAGAACTTTCCAGGTAGTGCTTAGCGCAAGTTCCATAAGAGTAGACGCATAAACGAAGACCTAGAATTACGCAGAACGCGGGATTAAATCGTTGATTATGGACGTGCGTTAGCCGGGTCCACGAATTTGAAAATGGCGAGCGCTGAAGTGATATTTTATAGCAAGCAAGGCGAACGCCTGTCATATATATATATATATATATATATATATATATATATATATATACACTGAAGTGCCACTGAATTAGGTATACCTACCTTGTAACGAGTTGGGCCTCCTATGTCCTTGATAACGGCTGTCACACGACGAGGCATAGATTCAACAAGTTTCTGGAAATGTTCCACGGGAATGGCTTGCCAAATATTGGCTAAAGCTGTCCAGAATTCAGTAAGGTTCTTTGGTGCTGTGTGATGGCCTTTCACGCCTTGTTCCAAAACATCCCAAAGATGCTCAATAGGATTTAAGTCTGGGCTTCTAGGTGGCCAATTCATGACAGAGAAGTCAGAGGAATGCTCATCCAACCAGCCAGTAGCCAACCGGGACTTGTGAGAGGTACAGTTGTCTTGCTGGAAAACTCCATTACCGTGCGGATAACAGAACAGCATAGACGGATGGAGGTGATCACCCATCAACTCTACGTACCGAATTGCATTGAGGGAGGTTAGTACACGCACCAAAGATCCCAAACTGTGCCACGAAAAAACACCCCAGACCATGATTGAGCGACCATGACCTTGTACAGTTCCAGCCAGGCATGCAGGATCCATGGCTTCATGAGCCTGACGCCATATTCTCAGCCTCCCGTCGGCGGTAAGTAGTCGGAATCGAGACTCATCACTCCATGCTACTTGTTTCCAGTCCTCTACACTCCAGTCTCTGTGCTCTCTTGCACAGGCATGACGTGCAGCCCGATGGCGAGTATAGAGCAATGGTACTCTCGTAGGTCGACGGCTCCCGAAACCCATACGGTGAAGCGATCGTTGCACAGTCCGTTTACTGACTGTACGACTGGCACTGTCATTAAATTGGGTGGTAATTTGAGCTAATGTTTGGCTTCGCTGGCTACGTACAATACACCTGAGCCGTCTCTCACCACGCACTGTCAAGGCTAATTGTCCTTTGCAGTTTGCCCGATCGCTAGTTTTTTTTCCACCGTCCATGTATTCTTGGTATACTCTTGACACTGTCGACCTTGAAAATCCTAGCTGTCTGACGATTTCGGAAATTGAATGGCCCATGCGTCGTTCACCTACGATTTGCCCGCGATCGAAGACGTCTAAATCAGGCAGTTTACCCATACTGGCAATTCTAACAACTAATTCAGAACAACCACAGTACGCGCTGTATATGCAGTTATCATAGCTCCCTCACTTGCGCATACATGATGCGCAGCGCTACAAAATTTGCATAGGCTTTGCTATCCCTAATTCAGTGGCACTTCAGTGTATATATATATATATATATATATATATCAATGAGTGAAAAAAATTCCATGTTAAATATTACATTTAGAACAGCTCTTTGTGAAACCCAGTAATTATTTTTCCTCTTAAAATACCCTTTAAAATCCCCAATTGTTAATCTAAAGCAAAAATTAGAAAAGAAAATGCTATCTGAATTGTTTATCGAGCAATAGAATGCCCCAGCTTTAGAATGTTGGAGAAATAAAGAATCAAGGAACATCAGACTCTTCTCGGATTTTTAAATATCTCTTTCGGTGATATAAAAGTAAATCTGTTTGAAAATTCTGTCTGCGAGGCCAAACCACCAAGAAAAATAGCGTCCCCATTTAGACATCAGAACTTCAAGATAATAGATACTTCCCATACTGCAAACATAGTCAAATTTATCTTTTTACTAGATTTGTTTTTCTCCGGATAATTCTCATTCGATCATATTTAAAAAATATTATAGTCTCCACTTCACATCTACAAGTTTTACAGGATTGGGTGGAAATTTCTAAAGGTCACTGGTAACGGAGTGGGGCTGTGCGTGAGGAGGGAGCAACCGTTCTTGAGGATTTTCAAGTTGTCAGTAGTCACCATAGGTTGGTTCGGTGAACATCGCTTTTTCTATATCGAGGCGTTCTTTAAAAGCAACGTCTATGTTACCGCGACACAGAAAACAATTGGGATGAGCTAGGCAAATCATACCGTTCTTGATCGTAAAGCAGCCCTGCCATGGGTTTCAAACGTGACAGCAAGTGGGTATGGGCAACCCAAGAAATACAAATGGGGCATTTAATCACCTGATAATGTGCGATAAGTGCGTGTGTCCATATTGTCTGTGCTATTCATAAGAAAGTTCCGTAGTTCCCCCAACACTTCACCGAAAGATTGATGGAAAAGTTTAGAGAAAGGCGTCGTCAATGCATAGCAAATAACGGGTGGCACCTGATAGAAGTTATTTTCAAAACCTACAGAAAAAACAAGATTAGAAAAACTTTTCGGAAATATAAAGTTTGTTTTTCTGTAAATTGTTGCATCCGAAATTTCATTGCATCTGCATTGCATCCGAAATTTTATTTAAAAATCACAGATATATTTTCACACAATATCACAAGCAATTTCAGATATAGTTTTAGTCACAGAAATATTTTGTTTTCAATTACCGTAAATCTCTTTTTCGTTCATTAATTAATTTTTATCGTAAAGTAATGCAAGCCAATCGGATGGAGATATATATTTTTTCAACGTGTCTAGCTCAATGGTTCAGTGGCATTACATTTATATAACTTCTCCCATAATAGTTCTCTCACAAAAATTACTTTATGTATTTCATAGCGTAATAGAAGGATATTGCCATATTTAATTTCCATATTTATTATATGCGAGTAAATAAAGTTGTATAGTGCCTAGGTTGAAATATTCAATAATCTGTATCGGCAATTTTAAGAAATCCTGTTAAATCAGTGGGAATGTTAATTTGTGTTTATTTCTCGGCTTTATAATTAATATTTTATTACTAAACAACAATATATTATATAAATCATTTACATATAGGATATATTAATGAAGAAAAAATATTAATCTTGATTATAATGTCATCACATGCCTAGTAATTAGTTTTTTGTCCCCCGTTGAAAATATTATCAAATTATCACATGACAATTTGGCATAACATTTTCTTCTCTAACAATAATACGATATATATATATATATATATATATATATATATATATATATACAGAGAGAGATATACACACACACACATATATATATGTATGTGTGTGTGTGTGTAAAGCAATGAATGAAATGAATATTTAATCTTGATTATGGAATGACCAAATGTCCCATGATTACTTTATTTCACACCAGTTAACCAAATATTTTCATTATCACATGACAGCTAGGACCGAAAATTACTTGCCTAACTATAATACTTAAGAGTTTATCTGTTAGACAAGATCTTGATGCTTCTGATTTATGTTGAAAAATGAAGTTGTTTGTTCTGCAAATTACCATGCCTTAATAACCCCCCTCTCATAAGCAATTAAATCAACCAGCTAAGTACGAAATTTATTAATTGTACTTAAATTAATTAATCGAAAATGTGTCTTTTTTCCCGAGAAAGTGTGTTTTGATTAGAACACGGAATCCCGGTGAAATGAGTATTCTATCATGAATTGTTAAAAGTTTTTGAAGGAGGAGTAAGAGGTTTAATCTCATTAATTATAATAGTTTATTCTTAGCTGTTCCCCTATCTGTCTGTCATATATAAAATGCATGAATATGTGTGTATATATACTTTTCAAAACGAAACTTTCTTCCCTATACACACACACACACACATATATATATATATATATATATATATATATATATATATATATATATATATATATATATATATATATACATACATACATACATACATACATACATACATACATACATACATACATGCATACATGCATACATATATATATATATATATATATATATATATATATATATATATATATATATATATATATATATATATATATATATATATATATGTGTGTGTGTGTGTGTGTGTGTGTGTGTGTGTGTGTGAATGTGACATTATAATTTTGAATATCGTATATTTTCTATAATTCGGGTCTCCACATCTGTTTTAGATAGGCTCCTTTTTTCAGAATAGCCCCCCCCCCCCCACCAGCAAATCAACATCTACAAGTCCCAGAAAAATACAGAGACAGATAACTGCAGCAGGGGGTGAAAAGTATGGGAGAAACACCACTATAAATCTGAATAACTTGACAGAAATAGCCGTGCCGCTCCAGAAGGATTAACAAAACCCCGTCTGTAGTCATCTAAATCCTCAGTTTGCAATATCTCAGATATAATGGCTGCAGGTGACAAATATAAAGCTATCCAAAGTGTCAAATAATGCCATAAAGATAAAACGCACCCATATGCTTCTAACAATTGCACCAGCCTACCATCCACGACAAATATCGGTGTTTACGTAAACAGTCGCTGACTTGTTTTGTACAGCCCCTGGCTAAGAGAGCCAGACACGCATTATGTTGTTGCCTCTGTATGGGAACAGTTGTATGTCCCGCATCATGCTAGCAGGACGATCTGTTGTCCGCCATCAACTCTAGAGAAATAAAAGACTTCAATTTTACAGAACTCTACCTGTGGATGTTGTATATTATTATGGAACGTCATGTGGTGAAACGTGACAAGTCGACAGTACATATTAATTATTGCGAAGGAACTCCTAATGGATTGTGAATAATAAGGGCTTAAATTTATTAAAGGAACTTATATCGTAACGGCAGTAAAAGACAATCGAAGCACAAACATGGCGGACGAAAAAGAACTTAGATTTCCAATTCCCCACACCGAACCGAGGAAGGTTTCGTATCTCACCAGTGTTACGAACGAAGAGGGTGCTGTGATAACTCACTGGTGATATAGTGGAATGAAAGTTTCATTTCCTTATACAAGATGGAAGTTCTAAAGAAAACAAGAAAAGCTCAGAGGAGCTCCGTTTCTCGATTAATTAAGCAGTTCGAAGATGTTCAACAACAACCAGGTTATAAAAGTAAATTACTCGCACTAAAAGAACAACTTGAAATGAAGCGGCAAGAGTTATATAATTTAGATAAAAACATTACATATATGATAACGGAAGAAGGAGAACTAGATGCGGATATTTAAAGCTCAGAGACCTATCAAAATAAAATATTAGAAACCATATATAGGATTCTTGAAATAATACAAGAGAAGGAAGCCCTGGAAAACAAATCAACTTACAATATCTCTACTAAAGATACGAAACCCATCACAGAAAAGTTACCAAAAATAGAACTCAAAAAATTTCACGGAGACATAACCATTTGGATGTCATTTTGGCAAGTATTTGTGTCCACCATCAACAACCGGAAAGAATTTTCCCGAGTTAAAAATTTGAATTATTTAATCTTTCTTTTGGATGGAGAGGCAGCCAAAACAATATATACACACACACACACACACACACACACACACACACATATATATATATATGTGTGTGTGTCTGTGTGTCCCTTTGTTTATGCTGTGTATATATATGTAAAATAATTACATCATGAATACACTCAATAAATTTATATTACAAATGTATAAATGTAATCCAGCATATTTTTTAAACTATCAATTTGCCATTATTTTTTCCGATTGTTTAGGAAACGATAATATATATGCCTTAACCAACCAGAAGATTTATTCCGTGAGATTTGACCTGAAAGACGTGGAGAATAATATTAGATACGCCGAATATAGTACGCTCCGTATTGACGATGAAAATAACCAGTACACGCTTCAAGTCGCTGACTATACCGGAGATACAGGTAAGGGTACATTTCTTCGCTCTAAAATGTTATTGTTTTATTATTACCTGGTTAAAAAATTTCCGCTCGGTTAAGAATAGATGTACGATTTTATTAAACAAAACACTAGGCTGCATATTTTTTCTGGATATAACTGTAATTTTATCGGCACTTATTTTAAAATTCTTTCAATTTATATAGGTATGTAAAAGGTATTTTATAATGAGAAGTGTATCAGAAAAATTATGAATTTAAGTGATACACGTGAATTTGAATTAATTCAACACTTGTATTTTAGTTCTTAAATAAATTTTCTTATAAAATAATATGGCATTTTGAACTGGTAATTTTGATTAAAAATTATTGAATATTTTATAAAGGTTATTTTACGTCATAGCAAATTTTATCTTGGATATTTACTGTAATACTTATACGTGATATATTCAAATTGTTGAAATTCTATTACGAATTAAATTGTTGATCTTTTAAATTATTTTTTTTTCAATTTTTATTTTTAATTCCGAATATTTTCCCATAACATCCATTTACTTTTCATTCTGCCTTTAGACTATTTAATTTTATTTTCTAGGTACGTTGATAGTTTACTATGTTCCAATTCCTTGTTTATTTCCATCCAGGGTGGGTTTTTTTCCCCTCAGATTTTCTACTCATTTTGCTTATACCTTCTTAAAATCTTTATGTGTTATAAGGTGGCAACATTCACTTATGGACGCGTTGTTGTCGTTTGTGGTAAAACTACCAAATCACAAGGAGTGTCATGCATTTAAAACTGAAAATTTTACATAAAAACAGTTTTTGCCATCACTCCCCTCAATGATAGTAAAACCCTCATTAAAACATAAAATTTTCCACGATACCTATTGTGGTAGAACCACACACTACTGTGTGTTACTGGCAGCTAAATAGAAAGACGGAATAACATAATTTAAACTTTATTTTTGTGTATCTGGCGGTTTCCACTAACCTTTTTTTTTTATAATTGAACTATCTACCCATTTTTGAACAAATGATGCAATTTCTTAAAATTAAAAAGAAGATTTATGATATAAAAATATTTTTTTCCTGTTGTGTGATAGTTTAGTTGTAGTAAATCATGTGCTCAAAAACTTTGAACCAAACTACACAATCTCCTACCTAGTGGATATTAAAAACATTAAAATATGATATTCTTTCCGATTTCAAGTGACTCTATGTCCGTAAAACATAACAACCAGAAACACAGAATTCAAATTTTTTATCCTAAACACTCATCTAGTAGTTAGTAAAAGTGGGAGAATTAATATTTTTCTCCTGCAGCCCACATGGGGAAGTGGTTAACGTTCTGAGCTGCCGGCAGTGAGCTTGGGTTCAAATCTGGAATAAGGCTTGATCGTTTTAGTGTCGTCCCCTTAGTAGCGAGCAATGCTGTCTGACCTATATGGTGCTTGATAATAAAATAAAATAGCGAGGAATAAAAAAAGGAGAATGTCTAACGAATGTCTAAGTGCCTCCGCATTAGATTAAAAAATATTTTTCTCATTTCAGGGGACTCAATGGCCGTACAAAATAACCAGAAATTTTCCCCGAAAGACCAAGACAATGACATGAGTCTAAGGTATCAGTTGTGCTGAGAAATATAAAGGAGCATGGTGGTATAATAATTGCCATGATGCCAATCTCAATGGACTGTACCACAGGGGAAAACAGGAGAGTTTTGGTGACGGAGTAAACTGGAAATCTTGGAAAGGCCAGCAAGAATCCTTGGAATCAACCGAAATAAAGATACGCCCTAAAAGTATCAAGCAGCATCATTTTCCAGTGAATACTCCCATGTCATCAGTAATATGTAAACTGTGGGATTTTGTGAATAAAATGTTTTGAAAGAATTTTATATAATTTTAGAACAATATCCTATCCAGTACATTTTATTCCATGGAAGTTTTCACCTAATGCGTTATATCAAAACTTGTGCAACGCATCAGTTTATTGAGTTTTCAGATAAAAAAAATTAAACTTCGTTAGATAAGTTTTATTCATCAAAAGGAAAGTGGAGAATTGTAGGAACTTTAGAATAAGAAAGGCTGAATATTCAGAGAGAGCTCCACGCAGAAAGAGCAAGTTTTTGGCATTACATTTTAAATATTCAATCTTTCGAAGGTATGACCTGATAGCACATTACTTGGACTATTCGTTGGCATTGATGTTTCTACATGGTAAATGGGAATAGCTCAGAATTATACGAGCCATATTGCTCAGTTCTCGTAATTTATTTTAAGTTATCTAGTTTAAGTTTTTCAAATGTCACGACCTTACAAATAAAACTTTGTGCATTTTAAAACTAGAATACATTTGATTGTTATTTTTGTATAAGATATGTAAAATGAAGTAGATTGAAATCTGACTAAAGTTTGATTCCTGGGTTATTCAGAAACAGATTATCTAAAAGGAAAAATTTGCATCTATATTTGACAAATTAATGACTGTTTTTATATGATTATCGGCAGTCCATGGCTTAAATTGGGAGAAAAAATAAATACTACTTAAATTTTTCACAAGTATAAAGAATCATTCCATAACTGAATTCTGAATCCGGTTTTATAAAGATTATCAGTGGAAAGCGTTTGTAATGTTTCTTATAGTATTCTATTTTATTTTGATTCATTTTTTTACGATTAGAAATCTTCCTTTTGGGGAAAATTTTCAAGCGAATTAAAATGGATTTAAATCAGGGAATATCTGATATTCGTATAGTATAAAAATACACTGCTGGCCACCCAAATTGCAACACCAAGAAAGACAAGAGATATCACAACAAAATTTATTTTGTAGATAACATGTTGACCAAGTATCAAATGATTAAATTTATAGACTTCTGTGAAGTGTGGTTCCTGCCAAAATCAGTAGCCAGAGTAGCCGCCATTGTTGGAGAACACCGATGCCACACGCCTCGGCATTGATTCAAAGAGACTTTGGATGAGTTCTTGGGGTACAGCAGACCAAGCAGCTTCCACACGTTGCCAAAGTTGATCTACCGTGGCAGCTGGGGATAGAATCTGGGTCAATCGTAGAGCAACCATGTACCACATGTTTTCTATCGGCGAAAGATCCGGAGAGCGAGGCGGCCAGGGAAGCAATTCGATCTGGCGATTGACGAAGAACCGTTGGACAATGCGTGCCACGTGTGGTCGCGCATTGCAGTGACGCACGGCTACATTCAGCACGACATTGCTCCAAGCTGTAAAGCTGACATTCCAACTGATGGTTTGAAACACATGACGCAAATCCTCCTACTAGGCCTTCAAAATCACCTGAACTGTATCAACATACGCAACTAAGATATGTCATGAAAAAGGAAATCAGACAGTTGGATCCTAAATCCTCAAATCTCCGATAACTGAAATGGGTCGTTAACGTATTACTGCATATTTATATTCTGAGGATTAGATATCAAATTACTGAAAAAAAGATTTAATCTTAGGTTTATTCTGCCACCTACGAAAATCACCTTTAGTCTATGCCAAAATTAATCGAAAAAGTATTTGGAACAAAAGGTGAAGAAAAAATTTACGGAGTAAGGAGTTGCAATGAGGTGGATACTCCGTATAATTTTATCTCGTTTATGATAGGTGTGAATTTTAAGAAATATACACTCATGGACAAAAGAATTTGCGCACCAAGAAGGAGTAGCAAAATGAAACGAAATTTTACATACGTAATGGCTACTTTGATATAAGTAAATGATAAGAAAATCAAAGAAAAAGGATAATTTATTTCAGAGAAAAAGGCAAAAGAACGGAGGAATTAATATTCCGTTGGACCCCCTCTAGCGCGAATGCACGCTGCGATACGATCGGGCATTGAGTCATACAAGTTCTGTATGATGTATTGAGACATTTCGTTCCATATTTGCTGTAACCTTGCCTCTAGTTCGTTCAAACTCGTGGGATGCCCAACTCGTCGTCCCAAATGATCCCAGATATGCTCGATTGGAGACAAATGTGGAGATCGGACAGGCCAAGGAAGGGTAGTAACAGTGCGGAGATAGTCTTGTGACACCCTTGCCGTATGAGGCCGTGCATTGTCTTGTTGAAAAATGACTCCTGGGAGCCGTTGCATGAATGGCAACACATGTGGTTGCAGGATTTCATGAACATACCGCTGGGCTGTCATGGTGCCACGGAACAATACTAGGGGTGACCGTGTATTGTAGGCAATGGCACCCCATACCATCACACCAGCTGTGGGAGCGATGTGTCGCTGTACAGTAAAGGCAGGATTGAAGCGTTCACCACGGGCTCTCCACACACGAACACGATTGTCATCACTGCCGAGATTGAATCTGGATTCGTCGCTAAAGACGACCTGGTTCCATTCCGCTGCAGTCCAGTTTCCTCGTGAGCGGCAAAACTCCAAACGGAGGTGTCGATGGGTGGGTGTCAAGGGCAGCACACGTAATGGGCACCGCGATACCAACTGTCCTTCAGCCAGGCGTTTTCATTTGGTTCGAGAAGACACAGAGGCCCCTAGCGAAGGTGCTACCTGTACCTGGATGGCGGCCGATGAAGCACTTGGCTGTACGCGTGCATTTCCTACGATGTGGCGGTCTTCTCGACGACTGGTCTGTCGAGGGCGTCCTGAGCCTGGTTTTCGTGTACATGACATCTCTCGGGTCCACTGGTCCCAACACCTCCTCACAACACAATCAGAGCGGCCTCATTGACGAGCTACTCGCCTAGCTGACCACCCAGCTTCCATCATCGCGACGATTCTCTCCCTCTCAAACTGCGACAACTCCTTATATTGTCTTCGAACACGGCGTAATGGCATGTCTATCTCAGCTCTTCCTTTGTAAATGATTCAGCACACTCAAACAAGCTTTGGTTACATGTTTTATACTCCACAGAGTACGATGTTCAACGCCATCTACCGGCTATACGTAATATGCAATCACGCTGCTTTTCTAATCATTTGCATATCTCCCCGACATGTACCTTCATTGCAAGTTTCGTTACGATTCCGCAATTATTTCTTGCTGCGCTAATTTTTTTGTCCATGAGTGTATTTTGTTTTTCTTTTTCTATAGTAAAATATATTCTCTCGAGTCGACACTTATCTGATACGTTTTGGTTGAGAAAATTTACAGAAAAATGGAATTTCACTTTTGGTCTAAACAAAATATAATACATTTGGACACCTAACAATGTAGGTAATGAAGATATAAATATAATTTTCCTCGTGAACAAAAATGGAGATATATTTTGAGCCACATAAATTAAACAATCCATACAATAATTTACTTAATTATTTCTTGTGAAAACTCCCATGTAAGCTTAAAAAGAAGTTTGGTGACATTTTTAGTTGATTTTACATTATTTACAAATAGGATACACATTGTTGGGTAGTTGTTTCAGTTTTTTAAGCCCATAAATGACGATAATTGTTTTAGCACATTTTTTCACTAAAAAATTATCTTTTTCAGGCAGTAGCATATAGCAATAAAATTTGACATGAATTCAGCATTAGTTTAAAATTTTAATGATATCAAACAGTGAAAAATCATTAAATATTATGATATACGACTAAAAATTTTCCAAATATTAATTGTTTAAAATTTTATGAAATATTTTCCAATTTTAAAATTTAAATTATTTTCCAATCTTAATTTTTTTATTAGTCTGAAAAAAGAGCAGGATTCTTTTCATAGACATAACCTGATACAAATTTGTTATCTTCCAAAGTCGAAAATGGTAGTTAGAAAGATCTACAGTTTAAATATATCACTAAATCTCTTAAACCCTGCCCCGATTTAAAGAAAGATTAATTCTTTTATTTCGAATCAATTCAGGGATAATGTATTCATGCAATTACAGCACTGCTTAGCACTATTTCTGCTGTTTGAAATAACAAACAAACAAAATACGAGGAATATTATTTTAGCGATATTTAAAGAAATATAATTGACTGTCTTGTTTAAACTATAGAAATTAAATGTTCACTTTCACGAACAATTGTATCTCTCACATTTCTAATCTATCTTAAAGGCGTATCAGAAATTTACCTGATAAAGCTGAATATGTATTCAATGATCAGAATGGTGGGAAACATTTTTATCTCTTTTATGCTTTTTTATCTGTGTTTTGAAACATGTATTAAACTTCCGTGTCAACAATAAATAACTTTCCGACCTTTCTAAAAAAAGATATTGTGATTAAGGGAACAAAGGGACAAGAGGCAATCTGTCAGGTGTTGCTCCGATAATAAAACTCTTGACCAATACCTGATAGGAAGTTCACTTTAAATTTTCTGCAGGTATTCATTATCCACCCACTTTCCAGGAAACCTTTACGAAAGATATCCAAAACTGCTCTGAGCTGCACATCATACTACAGATTTACATCCACCAGGGAAAAATGTAAGTAAATATCGAAAAATTTAAAGTTTTCATAGTTTCAATGATATATATAAGAATTATTAAAAAACCGCTTCAGTGTTTGTTTAATGTTTACACTACAGAATTATTTCGTAACAGTTGAATTTTTGAAATCCACGTTTTTGATACTTAAAACTTTCCATAATTTTGTAATATGATATAGTGTGTAATAAATTTCAAAATCATTCAACTGGATTTTGCATTCATGTCACGTGGCAATTTTTTACTGTATTCTACTTGAATAAATTCTTATGAACTCAGCGACATGGTTTAAAAAAGCTGTGAAAATAAGTTTTGGTAAATCGGATAAACATTGGAACTTATAGACTATGTGTCGCAAATACACCCTTACTCTTAAGAAAAGAATATTTATGTATCTTTGGTTGGGTTAAAATTTTATTGAAATCGATGGGAAAAGAAAAAAAATTGAGATACAAATTTCATTGAATAAATAAACTTTCAGGATGGCAGTTGTCTCTTCCGGAAAATTAAAATGATTATCTGTAAAGCTAATGACTCTCCCTACAAATTATTTATTCTGTATAATCTGAAATTTTTTTTTTAAATTAACAACATGCAACTTCACGTATTATATATATATATATATATATATATATATATATATATATATAAATGAATGAATGAATGTTTGTTTGTTTGTATTATATGCGCTGCCGTACCGTTCATCCGATTGCGATGAAACTTGGTAAACTTATTGCGTGAACTTGAGTGATGATAATAGACTATTTTTATTCCGCTACGACGTTCCATTGCCGAATTATGTTAGAAGTATAAACGGATATTGAAAATCGCCAAACTTCCCCGGATATTTTTGTTCAAAGCCATTGTAACATTTCATTGTTGCCAATTAAGTTATAACATTTCCATTAAAATAAATAGACATGAATTAAAAACGTGATTTATCCATATATTGGTGCATGCAAGAATGAATTTCATATATTATTTTCATGTACGTGGCAACGCTGGAATGTTTCTTTTTAAAAATGAGAATATACGGATGGAAATTCATTCATTTTCAATGAATGTGTTATCTAACCATTTCATGAATTCAAACTATCCCAAGCTACCTTTTCAAACTCAAATATACTGCAGGACACTTTGACTTAGCTAGAAACACGTACTTTTAGCCTGAACGTGATGATTTATATAACTGAAGTGACATTGAAACATAGCAGATGATTTAGTTTTAAGAAAGAATTACAATCATGAAATACGTGTATATTATAATTAAGAAAGTCTGAAAGTGGCATTGAAATGTAGCATACAATTTAGTTTTGAGAAAGAATTCCGAGCATGAAATACGTGTATATACTTTTTTCTATACTAATTACCAGATTTGCTGTGTTTCAATATTGAATGTGATCTCAATCCATTCAAACATTACTGATTATTTTTCTATAATAATAAATCCATTCAAACGTTATTGCCTAGCTGTAAATTAATGCTATAAAATGCCCAAAAAGCGGAGAGCAACTTTTAATCCTGCAGAAGTAAGGGGAAAATGTCAAAGATTGTTGAGAAATGAGCAATGTGATGAAAAAAGAAAGAAGACCGCGAAGCCAACAGAATTCGAAATGCAGTTAGACGCACACAAGTATCTGAAGAAAAAACATTCCCAAGAGCTCGAAGGTAACAGAATACGAATTGTAGTGATCCGAAGCAGTGAGACTGAAGAAAAAACTTTTAACGCGTCGAACATACGATTGTCTTCGAGCTTCAGCATCGAAAGGAGAGGAAAGCAATGAACAACGGCAGCACCGACAACAAAGT
>OU015502.1:49554387-49606887 GCA_907164885.2 Dolomedes plantarius | reverse complement strand
ATGGAGGTGGAGGCATTTGTTAACACTCTATTTTCTATTTCACAGCGCCAAATATTCCCCTAGCGGTGACTTTTGGAACTAATTTATTTTTTCGCGGAATCCTTCGTCCCCCGTCTTGTTTAATCTTCCTACAAAATGTGGCGTCATTCTCGCAAATAGATCGCGTTACAGAACACTGTGAGCACTGTCAGTTTAATTATGGCCACCCGATATATACATATATACAAATACATATATACACACACACACACGCACATATATATATATATATATATATATATATATATATATATATATATATATATATATATATATATATATATATATATGTATATGTATATAAGATTATAAATTTATTGAATTGGAGACTAAAAAAAAGTTTCTCTCTCATTACCGAATAGTTGTTTAAATATCCGAATATCAAGTTAGTTGTATATTTAGCAACATCCTTAATGTTGTTAATTTTCTATCTTGTTTCCAGGACCAGCACCTGGTTGCTAATAGCAATCCTTTCTTTCTGCTATGCAGATGGCAAAGTGGTATCTTCCTGTGACCAGAAAACTGCCGTATCTTATTTAGATATAGCAGTTTCCATAATTGAAAAAGTAAATTCTAATTTTACAGCAGGTAAGTTGGGAATATTTCTCTCTGACAAACTCAAATAAAAGCTAACAGGCAAATGTCGTAAATGCTAGAAGAAACATTCATAATCTAACACTATCTAATGGAGCCATACTGACATGTAACATTACATATAGAAAATCGAAAAAGGTTAGCGCCCAGCTCGTGTCCTAAAACTTTTTACGCTATAATTACGCGTGTTTCCTAAACATTTTTATTCTAAAACCATACTTAATAAGAAACCATCTTTAATAGCGAAATTTGGGTGCCAGTTAAAAAATTCTACATAATTACAGTGCAAAAATTTTACTCAGAAAAATAGATAGAAAAAACGCTGAAGACCGAAATTGCAAAAAATCCCAATTTTGAAAACCAATGATATTAATATTGTTGAATATCCGAAAACTGCTGTTCGAGAATATAATTATCGCTGCTTATAATTCTTAAATTATTAAATACACATACAAAAATCCACCTACTTTCATGGTGGGGAGAATTTAAACTCCCCTTTTGAGAATAAAGAATGTTTTAAAAGAATGACTATATACAATATGTCATTCAAGAATAGAAACGATTGGATAACTTACCCATCCCCATTGGCTGGACAAGAGATTAATTATACACATCACACACTAAGAAGTAGGACTATGATCTTGAACTCCACTTATAATTAGAATCAATTTACACCTGATTTCAATGTTTACATCAAATCAAGAAAAAACATGACAAAAAGGAATAAATGAATTATACGAATGCGAATATAGATTATCAGTTGTCATACCACGGAACACAAAAATCAGACTGACAAAGAAGCATATTAACCGTTCGGGTTTTGATCACATGATCTCCGAACAAAGAGAGATGGGCCTGGTAGACGAATCGGCGCCAACGTATACGCCGCTGACGGTTTTCGAGTTTCGTTTTCGCCCATCTTCTGCCGGGGCCAATGGTCCAGGTAGGACCGCAAGGCGACTGACCGACCTTCGAATTTTGCCATGAGACATCTGGAGGATGGCGACTCTGACAACACCATATTCGCCAGGATGCACTTCTAATATTCTGGCTAACTTCCAGTGGCAGGCTGGGCTGTCAGCCTGGGCCAGGAGCACCAGATGTCCTGGCTCAAGCAGCTGTGTGCCAGTCGTCCACTTCTTACGACTGAGTAAAATTTGGAGATAGGACCGGCTCCACTACCGCCAGAAACTGGCTTTCAACGTCTGCAACAGATGCCATCTGGAATTAGAGCTAAGAAAACAGTTATTATTTGCAGGTTCGTTGAATTCCAACAAAGGAACACCGATAATAAAATTCCCCGGAGTTAGAGCCGACAGATCGTTTGGATCTGTTGAGACAGCCCATATAGGGTGCGAATTAATACACGTCTCGATTTGTCAAAATACAGTGGCCATTTCCTAAAAGTTCAGAATGGCTCCTTTTAACGATTTGGCTAGATTCCGTTTCATCAATTTTTTGGAGGCCTCCCACAGCCCACCAAAGTTTGGGGCATAAGGGTAGTTGAAATGCCAACTAGTCTGGCGTGAAGAACAGAAGTCCTGTATTTCAGCATCTTGGGGGATTCTCACCAGGGATTTCAGGTATGCAGCAGCACCTAAAAATGTTTACCATTATATGATCATATATCAGTTGGAATACCTCTCCGCGCAATAAATCGTCCGAGAGTAAGGAGAAAGGCATTGGTTGAGAGATCTTATACTAATTCGAGATGAACTGCCTTACTACACATACATATGAATAAACACATGTAGAACTTGAAATGTGTAGATTTTCTTTTATGCTGGCATTTCGTCGTGATTGGTCCAGCAAACTCCACCCCCACCTTTTCGAACGGTCGACACGGGGTGATTCGGGAACTTGGTAAGTTTCCCATGACTTGATGAATACGCTTGGCAACCAATTTGAAACATGGAAAGCATTGTCTTAGTTCCTTTTTAACTACAGACCGGGCGTCAGGAATCCAGAACTGCTGCCGAAGGAGGGACAGAACTAGTTCCTGACCTGCATGCAAACTGGATTCGTGGAAATGTCGAATGTCGGCTTCAGTCACTGGATGTGTCTTAGGGAGCAGCATAGGATATTTTTTGAGGAAGGCTAAAGAGGGATGCAGCCTTAGCCGACCTCCTACCCTCAGAATGTCCTTTTGATCAAGAGATGGTTGGAGAGAAAGAATTTTGCTTTTTTTGTTTACGGACTTATGGTTTCTTAAGGCCTCCATTTCTTGAGCAAATACTGTCTTTTGTATGAGTTTTACAATCGTTTCAATGGAAGCCCGTAGTTCAATGGCTTTAATATCCCATGAGTTTTAGAGGTACGTGTATTGTTCACAAACCTAAACATACAAGCCACTACTCTTAGTAACTTGCTGTACGACGAAAATTTGCTCATAATGTCACTCTTAATCTCAATTTTAGGATTGTAAGGTTGTTCTTCCTCGGAGGAAAGTGCCGAAGGATTTTGAAGGATGGTGGCAAAGGCAGAACAAGGAGGATCTCTGTTTTCGGTTAACCACGAAGGTCCTTGCCACCACATCTGATTCGATTTGAGCTGTTCCGGAAAAATACCACGGGTGGCGAAATCGACCGGGTTCGCCACTCCGGCTGTGTGAAACCATTGCTCCTTTTTAGTTAGGTTGAGGATTTTCTTAACATGATGTTGGACAAATGGATTTCCATTAGTGGGATGATTTTTGATCCAAATTAAGGTGATAGTGGAGTCTGTCCACAAGACCATAGTGTCTATTTTCCCTCGCACAGATGATTGCACTATGGTCACAAGTTCCGCTAACGGAAGTGCGGCGGATAGTTCGAGTCGTGGCAGTGTAACTGATTGCAGGGGTGCAACTCTTGTCTTTGCTGCTACAATAAAGACTTTCATGTTTGTAGAGAATACTCGTAAGTAGCATACTGCGGCATGTGCTTTGGGGGAGGCGTCACAAATACCATGGAACTCCACCAATGACGATTGATCTATGTTTAAGTCCCTAGATATCTACATTTCTTGAAAATGCATAATTTGGGAATCAAATTTGCTCCAGGTGTCTAAAATGTCAGTAGGAAGCTTTTTGTCCCATTTCAGATTCAGTTTCCACACCTCTTGCATAAGAATTTTGAGGATAATGGTGGAAGGGGCGAGGAGACTCAATGGGTCAAATATCCGAGCAATTGTGGAAAATAATTGCCCTTTGGTTGCGACCCTGGTGTTCTTTGACTCTTTCACTTGAAGGACATCTGTATTCAGATTCCACTCCAGCCCTAATATTCAAAAACCTGATTCTTAGAGCAGAATCAGGTTGAAAGTTATGTGTTATGGGACTACACTTTTGAGAAACTGGGAGAAAATCAATGGCTTCAATATCATTAGAACACCATTTACGAAGGTTAAATCCACCTGCAAGAAATAGATTTCGAAAGTCTGAGATGAGAGACTTAGCATTTTCGATACTGTCGGCACCCCCTAAGACATCGTCAACATAAAAGTGGGTTTTCACGATGTTAGCTGCATGCGGGAAATTGTCTTTTTCATCATGGCATAATTGTTGGAGGGGGCGCAAGGCGAGAAAAGGGGCACATGACGTGCCATACGTGACCGTATTAAGCTTGAATTCTTTCAATGGGTCAGCCACATTATTTCTCCAAAATATACGTTGGAGTTGGGTATCTTCCTCGGTTACGAGAATTTGCTTTTCATTTTCTCCAGATCGGCCTACAAGGCAATCTGGTATGACCGAAATTGTATTAGGTTGGAGAAGATATTTGTTTGCAATTTAGGGCCGGTAAATAGTATAGAATTTAAAGATTTGTTATTCGTTGATTTGGCTGACACATTGAAGACGACTCTGACTTTGGTCGTACTACTGTTGTCCTTTATAACCGCGTGATGTGGAAGATAAAAATTGGGTTCAAAACGTTTTTCCTCTTCAGTTAAAACTTGCATATGGGCCAGTTGCTGATATTCATCCATAAATTCTGAATATGATTCTTTCAATTGTTTATTTTTATTTAGTTTTTGTTCTAGTATTAGAAATAATTTAGACGCATGGTTTGGACTTCATTTCTTTTAACAGTTTCTCTAGTGATTATTTCTTCCGGATCCTCAATATACGATGTGCCTCAATATACGATGATGTTGAGGCACTGATTCCAGAGCCCAGAATCGTTCAAGTTGTTCATTTAAACTAAGATTGCATAGAGAATAGTTTTCTGGATTTTTGGAGAGAAGTCACCCGATTAACTACTAAAGCCCTGACAGTACTAAAATCATTCGAAAAACGAGGAGAAAATCCCGCGACATGCAAAGACGTCTCTGCGGACATTCCATTGATTCCTATCAACTGATGTTTCGAGCCAATCAAGGCGAAATTCAACCGCTCGGCACACTGTTTAGAAATTAACGGATTCTGTGAAGCATTATCGATCAGAGCTGTACACCTAATTACCTGACCTTTCGGGGATTTTACTTTAATAAGGGCTGTGGATAATAAAACATCATTGTGAACAGGTGACTGACATTGCGAATTATTTGAAACTGATTCCTGATGAACCTACCTTGAAATATTTGCATTTCCTCCGTATACTTATGTAAAAACGTGTGATGCTTCTTAGAGCAGTTTTTACAAAAAATGTTAATTCTACATTTGTCTAAAAGATGATTCGAACATACGCAGTTCGGGCATAGCTTGTTTTCTTTGACGTAATTCCACCTCTCATTAACATTCATACGATTAAAATTACACCATTTCAATAACTGATGATTTTGAGAACATAAAATGCATTTTACTTCCTTTACACTGATTGAATTGTTAACTATCATTTTTCTTTCTCCGAACGTCGGTTGGTATGGTTTTTGAATAAACGCATGTTTCGTTTCCGATTTTAAGTCTTGCATTGCCCTAACTTCTCTTTCAATGAAAGATCGAAAAGTTTTCAAATCCGGGATCGAATCACGTTCTAGGCTACGTTTCCAATTTTGTTTCAGTGATGAATCACATTTAGCAAGCATAAAATTAATAAATATCAAATCACTCAAAGAATTTGATTCTAGACCTAACGTGTCTAAGTTGCGAATAGCTTCGTAACAAACGCCAATCAAATCTAAAAGGCCTTTAGGGCTATCTACTTTTTTAACCTTATGCAAAAAAACTTTGTTTATTTGCGAAACCGCGAGTAAGCGTTTATTTTCATAAAGATTCTTCAGTATATTCCAGCAGTGTTCTAAATTTTCACTCTGTAAAGCGAATACTCGAATTAGTTTCGCAGCATTCCCGCAAACCGAACTTTGCAAATATTGCAATTTTTCAACGTTAGAAAGACTTTCATGTTTCAGAATGGTAGAACTAAATAATTCCTTAAAACTAATCCAATTTTCCCCAAAGAACAAGGGAATTTCTATGATTAGCAGGCGGACCGCATTTGATTTCGATTCCGAATGCACCTTTTTTGACTCAGAATTGTCCACCTCTTCTATGACTCTATTAATTATAACTCCACCTTTTCTATTAATTAGACACATCACACACTAAGAAGTAGGCCTATGATCTTGAACTCCACATTTAATTAGAATCGAATTACACCTGATTTCAAGGTTTACATCAAATCAAGAAAAAACATGACAAAAAGGAATAAATGAATTATACGAATGGGAATATAGATTATCCGTCGTCATACCACGGAACAAAGAAGTCAGACCGACAAAGAAGCATATTAACCGTTCGGGTTTTGATCACATGATCTCCGTACAAAGAGAGATGGGCCTGGTAGACGAATCGGCGCCCGCGTTTCCGCCGCTGACGGTTTTCGAGTTTCGTTTTCGCCCACATGGTTTGCAACTTCCAAAGACTGCGATGGGGTGCGAACCACGATTAGGGAGTAATACGTTATTACTGTCGTTGCAGGTTACTCTCTTCGATAGCTCACGTAAAATACTAAATTTCATCGACTCAATAACTAAACCTAATTCCATATTTAGCAATATTTATTAGAAACTAATGGTTTGAACGACAGTCTGGCATTCCAACTATACATATTCATATCTCTTTGCTGCCAAATTCGGTATACCAAAAAATATAACTTTTCTAATTCATCAACACGATGCGCGATGGTTGCGTCATCTAGCATAACTCATCGGATAGAGATTAATCACACGTGTTTCTGTCTCCTTATTTTCTGTTTCCAGTACCAGCTGCTTAGTACTAATGGTATTCATTTGGTTTTTATATGCAGGCTCCGCAGAAACACTCACCTGTCAGGAGAAAATGGCCGTACAACATTTAAACATAGCAGTTGGATTGATTACAGAAGCAATGTTTACTGTTTCTAGAAGTAAGTTGAAAATATGTTGCTCTGACAAGTTTTCATAAGGCTCACATGAAAATGACTTAATGTTTGAAAAAAATTGGATAGTTTAATACGACCTAAGGAAGCTGTACTGACTTGTACTATTCCATATAGTAAATCGACAAAGACTAGTTCCCAGCTCGATACTGGAAACTTCAGGTCATTGCAAAATAATAAAATTGAAATCACGAAGAAAGAAAATTAAAAATCAAGTTATGGTGCCAATACAAGGTAAACTACATTACTACAGTATAAAATTGTTAACTACAAATTGTACGCAAAGAAAAAATCCATAACATGCACAAGACAAAAAATTCCAATTTTGACAACCAAGGATACGAATGTAAATGAATTTCCTAAGAAAATTTACGAGATTATAATTATATCTACTGTTGTTTCGTAACTGATGAGACACATGTATAAAAAACCATCTACTTTGTTTTAGGGTTAGCGTAATGAATCTCCATGGAATAGGATCGCGTGCTGAGTTCGACTAAGGAAATACACATATTTCTGCGTCCCTTCTTTGGAAGTAAAGCTGATGAATTATATACCACTGCCACATAAAAAAAATCCGGGCAATTCGCGATTTGTATAGGACTACGGTAAAAAATTCTAAAGGGTTAGAAGGAAAAAAGAAATTACCTTAATACATATAATATCAATAAAACATATATATATATATATATGTGTGGTTAACAAAGTAATGGAAACACCTATCAATATTAGTGGTGTTCGTGAATGTGCTTCGTATTCCATAAAAAACATGTCTGGCCACCGGTATTTTTATATATAATATAGTGTATGTATTATTCTACTGTCAGGTAGCAGTAATGAAGTTGACAGTCGGCAATACTTGGTGACTATTCACTCGTCATTCCTTTTTGGTTCATCAACATTCCAGTCTCCGCTCATTGAGCATTGGTTTCGAGTTCGACGGATCGTGTTTTTCACCAGAAAGTACGACAGACTTTCCCTGTCTGACACCACGGTGTGCAGACGTGTTTCTCTGAGCTCCGGTCTTAAGCCTAATGAGCGATGGAGAATGTTGTTCCAGACAGTTATGCACCGCGTCGGATGCCTGACATTAAGAAGTATTTAATGATTGCGAAAGACTTTCCTGCCTTCTTTTTTGAAAAGTCAACTTTTTTACCCTCTACATTAACAAGTTTTAGAATGAAAGGACTGACCCTGGAAAAGAAAATTGCATCAAAGGTACGTGGAGACATTGTCAATTTTGTGAAAGAGCCAGATACTGATAATCTTAGAGAACTTTCTACTTACTTCTCATTTAATCTCCATCGTTACAATCAGATATTTATCGAGGACAGCATATTTAATCCTGTTAATTCTAAAACGAACAAAGCTAAATCTCTCGAACAGGTTGAACCTGAACTAAAGCGAGTTTCTTGCGACTCTAAACTCTCTAATGTGGATGATCCGATCCCACTTTCTAACCAATTTGATCTCCTCGTAGAGGAAACTGCTGAAATGGACTGCGGAGGGGAAGAAATTCCTGGTGTTACTACTGACTCCCCTGTTAGGAGTGAGCCAAAACCCGAGCCATTATTTAATAAGATGGCGGAAGGATACAAAGACATCTTAAACAAAATCTACAATATCGTCAAAATTCAACTCCCCAAATCTGTCTCTGGAATCTTTGTTTAAATTATGCCTGAAACTATCGATCAATTTCGTTCAATCCAAAGATTCTTAATTGATTCGCGTATCGAATTTTTTGGGAAAAATCCAAAAACCGAAAGACCATTAAAAATATTGATTAAAGAAATTCCTCCCGACACCTTGATAGATGAAGTCAAATGTGAGTTAACTATACTCGGAATCAGCATTCAACGCGTCGCTCGATTAAGACGCTTCAAAACTAAACATTCCTTGCCTATTTTTCTCTGAAACCTAATCCAGACATATAAAATTAGGGAAATATACGAACTTAGACACTTTCTTGGATACCTAGTTAAAATTGAAGCTTACAATGTCAACGGCCCCAAACAATGTTATAATTGCCAAAAATGTAATCATTCATCGGATATTTGCCAACTTAAACCTGTCTCCATTAAATGCGCAGTCTCTCACTCCACTTTTAAATGCGAGAAATCTATGGATACCCCTGAAAAATGTGCAAACTGTCTTGAAGCTCACCCTGCCAACTACCGTGGTTGCAGTGCCAACCCCATACAAATTAAACTTCGTAAAAACCGAATCAAAACCATTAAGGTTGCGGCCATTGCTGGTAACATTCCACCTAACTAAAATATCCCTGTCAATACTGATAATCAATTTGATAAAAAATAAAATTTCTCCCAATTTTTCTTACAGTCAAGCCCTCAAGTTCAATTTATTGCCTACTTTTAGTAAACCTATTCAAAAATTTCAAACTGAACCAAATTCCCAATCTAGTAATGTCGATTCTATGGGAAATATAGATGACACTCTTAATAAACTCATCAAAATCCGCGATGTTCTCTCAGAAATCAACTCTTTTTGCTCAAAACTTAATATATCAAATCTAAATAATTTTCTTAACAGCCCCCAGGTTCATTCTTTGGCAAATAAAACCTCTAAGGAGGTTGTTTCTGCTACTGCACCTTAGTGCTGTAGCTTTTTATCGTTAACTTCTCTACCGGGCTTCCCCATTTTCAGCAAATGCTGGCGTGTGGCGTTAGCTTTTGATTTCCACCCTTTCACTCCGAGTTCGATCCTCACTGGTGCGTTGTTCCCCCTCTGCACTCGTGGATGTTCCGCTCTGGCAATTCTATTATTTAATTTCATTCCTTAATTTTTAACTTGTTATTTCCCTTCTTTTATTTATTTTTAATACTTTAATTATTTTATAGGCATCGGCCTAGTGTTTTTTTTTTCTCTTATTTCTCAAATCTGGGCTCAATCTCAATATACAATATATAATGTCTCCATGTACGATACTGAGAATAAAGGGCCCTTCTGGTCCTACTAGGTGCCTCATGAACTCTTCCGTCTACGTCAAAGTCTACGTAGCAGTATTGAAGCTAAGGGCATCGTGCTTTTAGGGAGAACACCGTAAAATGTCAAAACTTGCAGACCTTGTGAAAAGGGCAAATTAATGGAGCGCGTTTAGTTTGGAGTGTCTGTTACTGCAAGGCCCCAGGCTAATGGGTGTTTTTCGAGCTATGGTATCGAAAGACATGATAGCATACAGATTGAACGGAAAAACATCATTCCCAAACAGAATAGTGAACTAAAGTGAGAGCTGAGTGAAAGAGACGGACGAGGTATTGAAGCGGATTGTGACATGAAGAAAGAAAACCACTGCAACTAAAATGA
The DNA here is from genome assembly GCA_907164885.2 of Dolomedes plantarius. Lineage (NCBI taxonomy): Eukaryota > Metazoa > Arthropoda > Arachnida > Araneae > Dolomedidae > Dolomedes > Dolomedes plantarius. The sequence goes on along the minus strand of OU015502.1, from coordinate 49,596,595 downwards.
CCGAAGAGCTCAATCTGCATCTGAATTTTCCGGTATCAACTATTAGAGGTAGAAGGGGACTTCACAAACAAAGCATTTACGGAAAAGTAGCTATTCCCAAACCACTTGTAATAGATGCCAATACAAAAAATATCGTCCCCAATGGTGCCACGAGAACAAAATCTGGTCGAGTAATATGCCGAAAAATGGCATTAGGTCTGACGAATCACGGTTCAAATTGTTCCTCGCAACATGACGTGCGTATGTCTGAAGTGTAAGATAGGGACGTCAAAAGTGTTAGATTCTGGCTGTCTCATCTCAACTGTCAATCATTGAGGTAGATCTATTAGAGTTCGGGAGGGCATTTCATGGTTTTCTTGAGGCCCTATTGTAACCCTAAAAAGGGAGATTCAATGGAAAGGACTATGTCGAAATTTTAGCTCACTAGTCCATCTTATGCTGCAAACATTGTTTCTTGAAGGAGATGGCGTTCTCCAGGAAGATAATCCCTCTATAAGTACAGCTAAATTTAACAAGTATTGGTTTGAAAAGCATGAAAAAGATATCAAATATCTTATCTTGCCATGTACAATCCCCACGACTGTATATCATCCAACCACTGGGTTCTGTATAAGTGGATAGAGCTAGGTATCGATATCCTCCACAGTATCTCTACTGGAACTTTTATGATTTTTCCCTGAAGAATGGTATAATATATTCTTAACCATTATTCATGACTTGTAAAATCCCATTCCAAGGTGAATCAGGTGATATTACATGCCAAAGATGATTCTGCGCCGTATTAATAAAGGTTTTCATGATGTTTCTTAGTGTTTCCATTCTTTTGATAACCACATGTACACACACACCTATATATATATATATATATATATATATATATATATATATCATTATATATAAAAGAGCTTGTCTGTTTGTTTGTCCGCTACAGAATCCTAGACTGTTTCACCCACCGGGACCAAATTCGGCACAGTTAATGTTTTGGACCCTAGAAACTTAAAACAGGAAAAACGAAATTTGGGGCTCAATTAGTTTTTTTTAAATAAATTTTTAATGATTTTTGTGCCCCTAAGCGCACTTCTTAAATGTGGATACAGCTCCTTTACGACAACCCTTCAAATTCGATACGCCGGGAAAAAGCGGTAGAATTCTAAGGGGTGATGTGGGTTGGTTTCAGAGTTGGTCTGGGGGTAGTGGGGAGGGGGAGGACGAGGTGTTTATTTTTCTTACGTTTAGTGGAATCGTGAGTCTAAAAAGGTTGAGAACCGCTGCTTTTGACAATTTTAGAGAATGGCGTTCAAACTAATAGAACTTAATAAAATTTGGAAAAAAAAGCAAGAAAAAAAAAGAAAAATTAAGTTTGGAAGTTTTTGGAAGCCTTCTGTTGGTATATATTAATTGTTTGAGGATCATAAAATGGGAAGAAGTATAAAAGTTCTACAGGTTTTTTCCCCTTAGTTCGCGAAACAGAGTTAACATAAGATATGTATTTGAATTACTTGTTTCGTGATATCATATAAGATAAACATTTTAGAGTTTTGGGGCTTTTTAAGCAGTGGGAGGAAAACCTCTTTAAACAGAGAAACATAACGACACATAACTTTCATTCTGAACTGTTAGTCCATTAGTTATATTAAGGCATAAGAAAACTAATGAAATTATTTTTTAAAGAATGATTGCCCGGGTAGATATATAGATATAAAAGTTTTCATGCTTTCCATCAAAAGATTACTGGGTATATCATTTCATGAGAAACGCGCTAAGCGCATTCTGTCTGGCCAGATGAACATGAAGACCGGGGGGTGCAGCCCAGTAATTTTTTTATGGAATGCATGAAAAATTTTATATCTATATATCTACCCGGGCAACGCCGGGCAATAATGCTAGTGTATATATATATATATATATATATATATATATATATATATATATATATATATATATATATATATATAGAAAGTGTCATTCTTTCGTCCTCTGTTTGATGGATATTTTAAATAACTATTCATGTTAAACAATATCACTCGAGATGCCGTGGATTAAATTTAATTTCTTACAAGATTGGTACACGATATGTTCTGCCGTGAATCTACACTATTTAATTATTATTGAATATGCTGAAAAAAGCATAATTTTAGGCTTTGTCAAAATGGTAATTACATTTGACTATTCTTATTAGATCTTGTTTTAGTACATGCTGTTAAAATTTTTGTGTTATATATATATATATTGATAGACTGATAGACTGATAGATGTTAAACACTTAACTCACGAAAAACAGAATACACGACTAGGGTACTTAAACTAAAATGTATTCATTTGCAATAACAATTAGGCGGCATAATCACAGTATTAATTACTAGCAAGCAACCTGAAAATTAAGCTGTTTGTTAAATTCATGTTGCTATTCCACGTACTACATAGACCCTGCCAGTAATCAACCACTCCACTACTTGTGAATTCGCTCCACTAACCTTTATGGCTTGACTTTCGACCACATGAAGGGGGAATCACTGGATCACCGAAATGATGACTTTTCTCCAAAATGCCTTCGATGAGCTGGTCAACATCCAACTTGTGTACTCGAACTGAACGACAGACCGATCTTTACGTCTTCAACTTTTCCGTTCGTTCCTCACTTCTGTCCTACCTCGCTTCGTGTGGTCTCTCGCCTGAATTTCGTGTGTCTTATCTACGCATGTTCGATTTCTTAAATACCCACCCATTTCGATGCTCACTTGCATTCGCGTTTTCTCCTTCGAATTATTTAATATTAACGGCTATTTACTTTAACTGGAGGAGTGTTCATTTGGATTCAATACCTCACAATTTTTCAACAGAATTATCTCTCTTATGCACAAAGCAATATAAGCAGCATGAAAAAGAAAAATTACTTTTTTCATATACTTTTTTTACACTTAAACTTGTCATTTTCAGGTATCTGTTGTGAAGAAAATATCACTCGGTTAATAAATATCACTCGGGAAATAAATATCACTCGTCATCGAGCCGTAGACTGCAGTGAATTGCTCAAAATGGGTTACAATACAAGTGGTGTTTACACGATATTTCCTACGGATATAGTAACTAAGTCCCTCAAAGTATATTGTGATATGCAAACGAATGGAGGAGGATGGACTGTAAGTACTACATTTCTTTTTTAACGACAAGAAATTATTTAATTAATTTGCTATTGATTTTGTTCGTGTACTAAAATTTTTACCAGACTACGTTTAAGGTAACAGACTACAAATTTGTGTTCTCCATTATCCGTGGCACAAGCAAATTTTTTTGTCGTCACGAGATGTCCTCATATACCTTTGAAAATCATTCTCTTTTATTGAAACACAAGCTGTTAGAAAATAAGACATGACAAATACTCTCGTGAGAGTAACCACAGTTGAAAATATATCCACCTCCAATGTACCTTGCAAGATTGGCCATAACCATTCATTTTGTTATGCATTTTCATGTATTTACCACAATTACTTTCGACTTCAAGCTTTCTAAATTTGGTTCCGTAACTGGTCGTAGACAATAGTTATTTCAGCTTTGGGGTTATTACTGCAACTCTTGAGTTAAATAGAGGAAACTTCTATTTACGATCCCGCAGGACAAAACTTTAAAACTTCGAAACACTGACACGATGAATCATTCTGTAAATACGAAACTGCGCTAAAGTTTTATACTAAATTCAAAATACTTATTGTAAAATATTAGTGCTTCGATGAATTCCAATAGAAAGGTAAACATTTTGAATTCCAAAAAACCTATAGCAGCTAGAGCAGTTTCTGTAATAGGATAAGAAGTCTTAGCTCTCAATGAATATGCGTGCAATAGACCACTTTCGTTATGATTTGATTTTCTCAACCAGTTTTATTTAGACAGGCGTTTTTGCGGTTCAAATCAAACGTTGAAGGAACTTCGCTTTTTCTGTTTCTAATTTCAAATCGAAAAAACGTTCTTTATTATTTACCACTACTTTCAGCAAACTTACAGAAAAATATTTTTTTAGCATATCGCAAACTATTGAAATTATTAGTCCTACAATGACCGACTTTGGTTCATGACACCTTTATAGGATATAAAATGCTCAATCTATTTCATTTTTTAACCAGAAGGATGTTTTTAAAATTATTTTGTTAGTTATTCTAACTTTATTGTGTTGGGCTAAATTTATTATTCGCTATTTTTGCTTCTACACAGTTTTAGGAAAATGTCCCTGTGACCATCAAAAAGCACTTTTGAAGACAATAAATATCGCGGATTCACCGTTAGTTTACTTCGACATTATTCGTTAGTTAATACTCGGTCCCGTTACAAAAGGCCACGTTATCAAACGTTATCACGTTAAAATGCCGTTGAAAATATGCCTTTTTTAGATAAAGAATTGGTAAGAATGAAAATTTATATGGATCATTTGTGAAGAGAAATCTATAAAAAATCTATCACTAAAATAAGCTAAAACAAAGTAACACACGATCAAATTTTAAAAAAAATTATTTTATATTCTGCGAAGTCCCTTTTCTGTGTTTATCAAAAAGTTCTTTTTACTTTAAAAATTTCCGAAAACCTAGAGCATTTAGGGCAGTTTGGTTGATATGATAAACATAGCTCTGAAAAAATATGAATGTAATAGACAACCCTACTTTATGGTTTGATTTTCAAAACTAGTTATTTTTTTAGACAGGTGTTTTTGTTGTTGTAAAGTAATCACGCCAAATTTCGCCAAATCTGACCGTCTTATCCAGTTTTACCTTTGCTTTTCCAATCAATCGGTAATGGAAGTTACTTATATATTTTTTTAATTTTATGCGAAATATCTCACTTTATTATTTAACAGTATTTTAAACAAACTTACACAAAAATAATTTTTTAGCATATCGCAATTTATTATCTTTACAAGTCCTCCAATCCTCGAGTTTGATTTATCACACCTTTATAGGATACAAAGTCCTCAATCTCTATTGAAATTTTCGCTCAAAGGATGCCATTGTTTTAAATGGATTTATTAGATTTTTCTAGCATTATTGTGTTGCACTTAATTTATTATTCGGTATTTGTTGATTCGACACGTTTTGTCATTATGGGTTCACCGACAACTTACTTCAACATTTCTCGTTACTTTAAACTTAGGTCAGGTACACAAGGCCACGTTATCAAGTTGCAAAAGTTAATTTAAGTGCATTGAAAATTTCCCTTTTTTTGATGGCGAATTGGTAAGAATGAAATTTAAAATGAATAAATCGTGAAAAGAAATCTATTAAAAATGTATCACTAACATAGGGTAAAATTCAGTGACACAAGACCGAATATTAAGAAAATTTATTTTGCGAAGTCACATTTCTGTGTTTATCAAAAAAATGCTATAAATTACATACTGTTTTGCAAACTATTTTCATTTCTACCCGTTAATGAATAATGATATGGATATTGAAACGGTTCCATACATTCCGTCTTTAGTGGTAATAACAATAGTAATTAATATGAAAAATATCAAATGAGTGTTTCTTGTTAATCTATGATTTTAACAATAAACAAAAACTCAGGAATTTTTTGTTGCAAAAAAATGTATTTCGTTTATAACAATGTAACAAATCAATTTAACATTCTCAGACCAACTGCATTATGTGTTGACTGACAAATTGTATTTTTAGGTGATACAGAGAAGGGGAAACTATCCGAATAATGTAGATTATTTTTACAAAGATTGGAAAAGTTATAAAGAAGGATTTGGAGACATTGAAAAGGAATTTTGGTTAGGTATTGTATGTTTAATTACTATTTTAAAATGAAGCAAAATCATATTATTTTTCTTCCTTACATATACACTTTATCTTAATTTAAGAATTCTATACATTATCTTCTTCCAAGAAAATTCAAATATTATCACATAACAGACTTTAAATTCATGAAATTTCTACTTAACACAATAGTCTTCAATGATTTCAGTTAGACATACACTGCTGGTCATTAAAATTGCAACACCAGGGAGGAAAACAAATAACAAAACTTTACTTATTGTACGTATACAGCACAGTAGGAAGAAAATATGATTACATTTTTAGGCAATTTGAGGGTATGGAGGGTCGGAAAATAGCACACACAGCTGCCGCCTCTGGCATCTAAAACAGGTCTAACAGGAATCGAGTCGAACTGGGCTTGGATGATAGATACGGGCAAGCCATTCCATGCTGCTTCAAGTCTATGCTACACTTCATCAATAGAAGTGGCTGGAAAGCGGAGGTGGCTCAGTCTCTCAACACCCGATGGTTTCAATGGATGAAATATCTGGGAGAATGTTGTGGCAAGCACGACAGTCGAACACCTTCTGTGTCGAGGTAAGTCAGGACACCACGAGAAACATGCTATTTATTATAATTAACTCACAAAACACAGTTTATATAAAAAGCGGACTGTACACGAATTTCACACACAAGAAAGATTTATTTTAAACACAACACTGAGCTTAGCGACCGCTCTGGCCGCCATTACTCCACACACACATATCTTTTTCCAGTTCGGCGTGGGGGAACACTAACAGCCACACCACACTTACGTTGCGGCGTACATGAATTTAGCCCGCATGAGTTGGGGCCTTAACATACCGCCGGCCTTGGAAGAATCCACAGAGATCTTCCAATTTACATTTTATTTCAATACACATTATTAGTACAATTATACATGTTAATCATAGGACAACTGATTCAAATTATATGACATTAAATATACAATAATACACAATATCACACATCTAGGTGTACGACAGCAACTTTTGTAATTGGCTGTTTAAAAGTTCCTGACTGAGTTTTAACATTAACTAAACGGAATCTCTGATCCTTACCAAGGAGAGCATCAGTAATTTTACCCATTCTCCATGTGCAACATGGTAGATAGTCTTCTTTAATTAGCACAATTTTCCTGGCCGTGATTCTACAACCTAGGGGCCAAAATTTAACTCTTACAGAATTTGAAAGGGCCTGAGGGCCAACACGCAACTGTCTCACATGAAAGGTATAAAAAATTACATCACTTAATCGTCCCTTGGGGATTACAATTGGATGCTTATGTTCGAACGGCAAGGAAGCCTTTTCCAATCTACCACCTACACGAAGAACTCCTTGATTATCTGCAAACACGATTAAACAATTTAGCTTACTTAGAACAGACCCCCTTTCAACAAATAGCCTTTGAGCATTCTTTAAGACAAATCTTAGCGGTCTTAATCTCCTCATAGGTAAGTGGTCCTCTTTGCCATTTTTTCTTTTTACAATTTGCAATGAACCTGCAAATATAGCTATAAATTCTAATTAATTTATCATAATTATTACTCAAATTTAACAGTTCATCAAAAAAGAAAGAAATTTCAGAACTTAAAATTTTACACTTAGAGTCACTAGAATTTAGATTTTCTGCTACTTCAGCAGTTTGGTCGTGCTTTAGTTCTTTATTAAACAGATCCATGTCTATGGGATGTTTCTAAGTTCACGGTCAGCATTAGGATTACACTCAGTTGTCTCTGGACATTCGAGGATAAATGGTGGTCCATGCCACCACAAGGAATGTTCTTGTAACACAGGTGGTGAACACTCGCAAGATATTTTATCTGCAGGGTTTTCAGCAGATGAAACATGTCTCCGTTGAGACCTCTGAAAGTTCCTTACCTGTTAATTTCCTCAGTGGAGCAGAAGTTACAATATGATCACCAAAACAGTGACAACGTAAATTTACATTATAATCACACCTACTGCTTCCATCTAGTGGGAAATCTTGAGAGCACCAGGCACATTCTGGATCAGCAGTAATACAATCACCACAAGTTTCTTTAGAATTACATGGAATAACAGTTAAATTTCCAGGAGTTTTATCTCTCTGAGCATGAACAATTAGTTGATCATCAGCATCCAATTTCTATTTGAAAGTAAACTGACGGTCGTTGTCATCTCGGAAAACACACAATTTTTCTTCATCTTTGATTTGAACTCTATCAACGCCAGTTGTACTAAATGTACAAGCAGTACAATTCTCTGGAGGAACATCATTGTCATCAGGAAATATCTGACATCCAACACAATCTCTAAAGTCATCACACCTCAGAGTGCAAGTTGGGCAACTTTCACAATCACAATGCCCACTGCACATTTTTTCAGTACCAGGTTGAATACAATTTTGAACGGAAGTATTACAATTGTAGTCATTTTCTTTCTAACCCTCTAGACATTTGAATTTTCCACAGTTGCAGATTCCATGATCTAGACCACTAGAAACCCTTCCCTCAAATCTATCACATGAACAGTTATCACATTCACAAAACTGACCATGTATCTTCTCTTCGGAATATTGACGCTTTAAGCACTCACAGTCACCACATCTGCAAACAGCTCTTCCAGAGCATGGCTTTTTATAATTTCCAAAATAGCATCCTATGTCATCGGGTGTTTGATCCCTAGATTTTGTATCACATTCACATTATCTGCCATCTTTATCATCTTTCAATCTTTTATTACTTGATTCCTAATTTAAATTGTCCATTTCTCTCACTAATCCGCAATGAACGGAAACCTGAGAACAAGGACTAGAAATGCTTCCACTTATCAAGTAGACAGAAACAGAATTTTGGAGCATTAAATTTGTATTTGAAATATGCAATCTTCCCGGTCTCCATAATTCCAAACACACGTCTGATCCGAGAAGCACGTGAATGCTACTTCGTTTATAAAATTCAGGATAAGCAAGATTTATCATTTCTGGTATTGGTATATTTGAAAGATCGATGTACTGATTTGGAATTAGATTCGATACTTGCGACACAATAAAAAATTCCAACTCTCTATAGTAGTTCTGGGACTCATTAAATAAAATAGCAGTAGTGCGATAAGCTACATTCATTGAATTTCCAGTAATACCTGTCACAGATAAATTTATTTTCTCCTTCTTTAAACCTAATTTGTCAGCTAACACATTAGATATCAAACGTATTTCGCTACCGCAGTCGAGTAATGCCCGCAAAGTTGCAAACACATTACTGACTGGATTGCTAATGATGACTAAAGCAGTAGTGAGCATTTTTCTTTTTTCTTTCTTTTTTGTTATCGCGGTGAATGAATTTTGCACAGGCTGAAACTCTGTCACCCCATGTCTCCGCTCCACATCTGAATTTAGCCGGGTCAGTTCAGAATCTTTCTCGCGAGAATAGCCCGACAAATAATTATGCTCCTTTGAGCTACCACAAACTGAGGGGAAAGTATTATCTGGCCCGAAGAACGTCGTCTCCGCGTTCAACATCTGCGTTTGGTTCGAAGGGTTTTCTCCAATAAATCGAGTTGCACTTTGGCATAAACACTTTTTTCCACATTACTAATGGTTTTTGTAATGTTCGCTTTCAGAACTCTTTTTTGGTCAGTAACACTTCCATTTTAAAATTGTATAAAATATCCCTCACCTCTATTACTTTGAGGTACGCAGCAGTAAATCACACTGTAAACACACACAAATGATGTAGCTTACGGAGTTCCACAGTAATAATCCATAAATTAGTGACACGATCGGGGTCGAAAGGACCATATTTATTATAATTAACTCACAAAACACAGTTTATATAAAAAGCGGACTGTACACGAATTTCCCACACAAGAAATATTTATTTTAAACATAACACTGAGCATAGCGAACGCTCTGGCCGCCATTACTCCACACACACATATCTTTTTCCAGTTCGGTGGGGGAACAATAACAGCCACACCAAACTTACGTTGCGGCGTACATGAATTTAGACCGCACGAGTTGGGGCCGTAACACATGCGGTCTGCGTTAATTGGCTGAAAGGTGACGTCTCCGAAGCCTCGAAGATAGGGCACAGCCAACGGCCTTAATATTTCAAAAAAACGTGCGTTATTAGATCTTGTACTTTATGAAACAGTTTTATATAATGGTAGTAACTTCTTTAAACAAATACAAGGAATACCAATGGGTGGAGGATGCTCATCTGCTTTAGCAGATATATACCTTCACTTTTATGAAAGAGGTGTAATGATTCTAAATGAACTTATGTTTTTCCGATATGTAGATGATATACTCATATGTTTTAATGAAAACTTAAATGAAATAGATATTAATTTTTACCCTAATAATCTTAAACTAGTGGAGACTGATAAAGATAACTATGGAAATTTGGTATTTTTAGACTTGAGTTTAAATGTTAATGAAAATCTAATATCATACTGTCTATATGATAAACGCGAGTTTTACAACTTTAAAACCGTTAGGATTATGAACTGGAATAATGCTCTACATTTAAATATTAAACGCAATATAGTTACTAACCAGTTAATACGTTGTCAACGTTTACATTCAAACAAAAAAACTATGGACGTCAGTATAATTAAATTCTTAACTATAGCTATTGACCAGGGTTTTCCTGTCAATTTCCTCGTATCTATTCTAACCCAGTTTTTTAATCTAGACAATAAAGATTGTATGAATCGTTTTAAAATAAGTTGGCAACACTAAAAAATTTCCCTAATACGGCGATATTTATCCCTACTTTGTCTATAAAATGTGAGTGTGCAAGGGTTTCGTGTCTCTTTGCTTGGTGGGAGCTAAGTATTTTGTATATATATAGTGTATATGTTAGTGAATAATTTATTTAGTTAATTAGTATTATTCTATTTCTGTAACTTAGTATTAAGATTTTTTCATTCTATTCATCTTGTAATTATGTTTTAATTGACTACATTAGTAAACTATCTGGTTTAACTTATCTATTTCACCTAAAATATTTTTCCTCTTCATAATTTTTTATTACTGTCTTGGTGTTATAGCCGACCTCCGGGAGTGTTGCCTGGCTTAAAACATGTTTAACCGGGGTTGGGGGGTCACAACCCCCCCAGTCATCAACTATACCACCTCCAATTCCGTTTTTGCCTATTTATATATGTCAATCTTATTTCAGGTTAGAGGAGTATTAAATGGTCACATCTGCCCTTTTAATTATCTTAATTTTAAATATATATATATATATATATATATATATATATATATATATATATATATATATATATATATATATATATATATATATATATATATATATATATATATATATATATATATATATATATATATATATATAGCGCCGTGGCGGCCTTATGGTACAGAGCGCTGGTTTTTGGTACTGAGGGTGCTCGGATCGAATCCTGGCGAAACGCCACAAAATTGCCTCCGTTTGTGTCATCCCTTCATAGGCAGCAATGCTGGTCCGCCTATATGGCGCCCCCATAATAAAGTAGCTAGCAAAACTGCGGTGAATTATAGGTGAATGTTTTCGCGACAAGTGCCTCCGCATTGAAATATATATATATATATATATATATATATATATATATATATATAAACAGATCCAGTTATAGATTGATAATGATTTACAATTTCATTTGATTTATGGGTAATATCTGTAAGTTAATCAAATTTGTGTTTATGGTTGCGGAACAATTCAATTGCGCGTAAAGAATGTATGTGAACAATTACTATTTTATAGCATTTTAAATTATTGTAGAAGAGGTCTACAACTTTCCATATTATTGGGTTACTTAATTCTGATCAAAATTTCTTGTCAAAACGTTTTTTTTTATGTGTAACGATAAGATATTAAATTTAGTTGAACCTTTTTGGTATCTCGAGTGCCTATTTAATCTCTTGGAGGTGAAAATAATTCAGATATTTTTTAAACTACCGATTTTTCATTATTGTTTCCGATGTTTAGGAAACGATAATATATATGCCTTGACCAACCAAAGAATTTTTTCCGTGAGATTTGACTTGAAAGACATGGAGCATAATACTAGATACGCCGAATACAGTACGTTCCGGATTGACGATGAAAATCAGAAGTACAAGCTGCACATCGCTGACTACAAGGGAAACGCAGGTAAGAGTACATTTTCCCCTCTCAAATCGTATTGCTTTATTATTGGCTGGGGGGGGGGGGATTTTGAGTTTGCTCCAGAAAATAATTTCGATTTTATAAAACGAACTTCTGGCTGCATATTTATTCTGGATATAACTACAATTTTTTCTACAAAGTTATTTTAAATTGTTTCATTTTTTATACATCTATTAAGTGAGTTTTATAATTTGAAATTATTAAAAAAATTTTTCATTTATGTGAAACACGTAAAAATGAATAAATTCAACACTTGTATTTTATTCCTTAATTAAAGTTTCTCATAAAATAATATGGCATTTTGAACTGGTAATTTAGATTTAAAATGATTTAATATCTTATGGGGGCTATTTTCCGTCGTAAGTAATTTTATATTGGATATTTACTGTTATACTTCTATGTGTTAAATTCACAGTGATTGAAATTCTATTAGGAATTAAGTTGTTGATATTTTAAATTATATATATATATATATATATTTAAATTTTGATTTTTAATTCGGAATATTTTGCAATAATATCCATATAACTTTTATTCTATATTTAGGTTATTTCATTCTGTTTTCTGGGTTCGTTTACAGTTTACTATTTTCTGTTCCCTTGTTTATTTCCATCCAGGGATTTTTCCCCCCACAGATTTTCTAGTCATTTGGCATTTATTTATCCGCTCAATTTTTCTTTGTGTGTTATAAAGTGGAAACTTTCGCTTATGGTTCCGTTTTTATCGTTTGTGGCAAAACCACAAATTAAATGGAGTGGCAAGCATTTAGAACTGCAAATTTCACTTAAAGGGCAGTTTTCGCTGTCACTCCCCTGAATGATTAAACCCTCATCCAAACAGAAAACTTTGCACGATACATATTCTGGTAGAAACACACACTATTAACGGACAGTTTAATAGAAAGGGGGTCACTTTTCAAGTATTTATTAAAAGTGGATTTCCAGAATATTTTAGAAATACATTTTTATTTCTAGTGCTGCAAATTTCTGAATGAGTCATTGGCATCTTCAGGAAGATTGATAAAATTTCTAACATCCAGCAAAAATTAATATTATTTTTCATGGACATTTAATTAAGATTAAGATGTAAATCTTATCTTTGCTTGACTATTCAATTATAGCTCAGTTTGCTATTTTAGACTAAAATATAACAAATGAAAATGTCGTTTGGCTTCTTTGATTTGTTATCATTTAAAAAACATTTAGACTCTCAGTATCTTATGGCTGATAAAAATTCAAACCACCCGACTCATTTTCCATCTACACGCATATCCATACGATAAAAATAGGTTATTTTTTTCCATTTTTTCCCATTACTCACACAATTGCCTATTTATTAATTTAAAATGCATTCTTCTTCTCCTTCGGTCTTATACGGTTTTCGTAACTGTCCGTTCAATATATTTGAACCAAATCATCCAATAGATTGAGTAAAAAGTTTATTACATGCTTCTAGAATAGGAGTGTACTTATTTCTCTAGTTTTCAAATTTAATCGTTAGTATCAATCGTTACACAATATTTTGGTGACATAAATTGTAGTCCATTTACCATGTGACCTTAAATATTTTATGATGCAGTTTACTAAAATAGAATATTCTATTGGTAAAATTGACTTACAAGTTTCTCTATTGAAAGAATAATATGAATTAAGTAACTGAGCTATCAAACATATTGAAATATATCACCAAATTTTAATCAATAAAATACTTTGTATTTTTTTATTGTGCTGCAGCAAATTTTTCTTTCTATGATTAAATTTTAAATATTATTTTTTAATATCTGTTGTTATATAACAGCGGAGGGCAAATAAGGTTCCCTGATTGTATGCGGTTCTGTATCTTAGCGACTCTTTCTACAAGTTTGTACAAGAATGAAAATACCCAAAAGTAAATTAAACAGCATGCCGATTATCCACTATTTGAGATTCAAGATAAAGATGCGTTGCGTTCTACACTAAGTATGTTAAAAAAATAAACAATACTTAATGTTTCCAATTCATCCTTTATATGAAGTATAAGGAACTTCAAAAACGTCAGTATAAACCAGAATTGAATTATTTAGCAAAACAATAAAAGGAAATTAATTATTTAGCATAGAAACCTTTTAAAAAGTTTTAAATATAAATTACACAACTCCTAAAATGTGTATGTAATACCATTAAAATACATTCTACACATATTGTTTCCTAACCCCTAATGTAGACAGTCCCAAAGGGCTCTGTAGACTCGAAATACTTATTTAATTGCCCATACTGTTACATACTTATTTCCGGACATTTATTGCTAGTTTTATAGCAACTTCACTTATTTTTTATTTTATGATCAAACTCCATAAAATTAACAAAAATAATTCATTGAAAAAAAAATGCCAAATTTTACTGTTTAGATGTAAATATCATTTTAGTCCCTGTCCGCTCAAGCGTTTAAAAGCAAATCGCGATGCGATCCTTTCGCATGTATTTAAAATACGATAAATTATATAGCGAGATCGGTGGTTTGTAGTAGTATCAAATACGAACCGGTGCATTTGTAGCAATTGTTTATTTGTCAAATAAGAATGGTTCGTAAGGATAATACAAAACCAAATACAAAACGCCTTTGGCCACAAACTTGGAGGTGAAGCATAAGACATAACAGGGAGAAATCAGATATGTACACGTCAAAACACCTATGTAGACAATATTAAGAGTTAAATATGACTCAAACTCGTCTAAAATGTGATATTTACAAAACAAAATCTCTATATGCACACCATTTGGCCCCGTGCCGTTCCTACGGATCCAGGGAAAGAACTTTAGGGACAAATTTCAGTTTTTCACTTCAATGTTTAAACAAACAATACAATGTGTCATTCTAAATTAAAAATTCGTTAGAAGCGGAGAACTTCATCTTTTAAAGCGTACCTCATTTATCGATTTTGGTTAAGTATGAAGGTAGTGAAATCGATCGTCACAAAAAAACACCTTCTAGAAATAATATATATGGTTTTTCCACGCAAAAAGAATATACAGTCGAACCTCCATATATCGAACTTCCCTATATCGAAATTTTCTATATATCGAACTCTTAGCAAATCTCCATGTTTATTACATAGAAAAACTGTTTCTATATATCGAAAAAATCTCTATATATCGAAATTTTTTTCACGACATATTGGGAGATTTTATTCCACTTTAGAATAAAATCTCCCAATTTTTGGCGTTTGGAACAATACTTCGTAGACCCCTGATAAAGTTTTTAATGGACTGAATAAATGCGAGCATTTCTTTGATGAACTTTCCGCAAAACTGGCTGTTCAGCAAGATATTCGTAGTTTTTTTAAAAGAATGTAACTGTGATCACTGTAACCACTGTCTGGATTATTGATTTTTTAAAGGTATATAGTACTCAATAAATCTTTCACATTAATTCATTTTTTAGTTAACTTTCATTTAATGTGATTCGCATATAAATTGGAAATGGAGATTCGTATACGAAAATTAGCTTTAATTTTAATGTTTTAGGAGAATTATGATAAAACTAAGATCAATTCTATATATCGAAATTTCTATATATCGAATTTTTTTCCGGCATTTTGCTACTTCGATATATGGAGGTTCGACTGTATTTTGTAAATTAGCAAAATCCTTTATTTATGAAAATGGCGTGTTTGAGTTTCCTTCTTTTGTAATAATATGGTTGCAGTAAAAAGTTCTCATTTTTTTTTCTCAATGCCTTAATATAATACATAAAATATCAGTATTATCGCACAAATCAGGTGACTCTGTAATCGAGGTTGAAAACACCTTTTTTTTTAAATTCTAGAACTTTATTTTCATTTTTCTGTGCGTTTCCACTATTTTTTTTCATTATTATTCTACCTACACATATTTCAACAAATGACGCAATCGCTTGAAATTAAAAGCAAGGTTAATAGTATAAATATACTTTTTTTCTTGTTGATAGTTTTGTTGTAGTAAAACGTGTACACAAAAGTTTTTATCCAAACTATATAATACCATACCTAATGGTTTTTTAAAACTTTAAAATTTTATATTCTTTCCTATTTCAGGTGACTCTATGGGGTATCATAATGACAGGAAATTTTCAACGAAAGACCAATTCAATTACGAGGATAAGAATGACAATTGTGATCAGATATATAGAGGAGGATGGTGGTGTAAAAAATGCCAAGATTCCAATATCAATGGACTGTACCACAGGGGAAAACATCAGAATGACGCTGAAGGAGTAAACTGGTTTCATTGGAAAGGCAACCATGAGTCTTTGTTATCAACTGAAATAAAGATCCGCCCTAAATATATCAAGTAGCCTCATTTTTCAGTGAACACTTCTATGTCATCAGGAATATGTGAACTGTGTGATTTTTATGAATAAAGTATTTTGAAATAATTTTACATAATTTTAGAGCAATATTCTCATGCATTATAATCCATGGAAATTTTCATTTAATGCGATAAATAAAAATTTGTGCAACATATTAGTTCATTGAATCTCTGGATATTTTAAATTTAAACTTCATTAAATAAAATTTGTTCAGCAAAAGGAAATTGAAAAATTATAGGAACTTTGGATTTCGAAAGGTTGATTATTTTGAGACAGCTACACGCATAGATACAAGTTTCTGGTATTACATTGAAAATATTCGACCATTCAAATATACGACATGATAGCACATTCATTGAAATATCCACAAACGTTATAGTACTTCTACACGGTAAATGAGAACAGCTCAGAATTATTCGTGCCATATCACTCATTTCTCGTAATTTATTTGAGTCATAGTTCACGTTTTTGAAATGCCACGACTTCACAAATAAAACAAGTTTTTGGATTTTAAAACTAGAATATATTTGATTGATATTTTTGAATAAGAAATGTAAAATGAAGTAGATTGAGACCTGGCTAAAGTTAGATTCCTGGTCAATTCTGAAACAGATTAGCTAAAATGAAAAATGTGTATGTATATTTGAGAAAATTATGACTGTGTTTATATGATTATTGGCAGTTCATGGCTTAAATGGGGAGAAAAATAAATGCATCTTAACTTTTTCACAAAAAAGGAGCATTCCATAACTGAATTCTGAATCCGGTCTTATAAAGATTATCAGTTGGAAGCGTTTATAAGTTTTTATAGTATTATATTTTATTTCGATTCCACTTTTTACCATCACAAATCTTCTTTTTGTAGAAAATTAACAATTGAACTAAAATGGATAACAATCAGATAATACAGAGGCTGTTCACACATTTTTTAGACAATGTATATTGTATTCACAAAACTAAATTACATAAAATTCTTGTGTTTTAAATGTTCTATTTGACATCCCTTAATCTGAACTATCTTTCGACACCGCAATTTCCAGGACAATAATGCATTTTGAAGTGTCAGAAGAGGTATTCTATCCCATTCCTCCTGAACAGCTTTCCAGAGTCCTGTAAGGGTTTTGGGACGACGTTTGGATAATGCAGATTTTAAAAGTCCGAAAACACAAAAATCCATAGGTGATACATCGGGAAATTTAGTAGGGATATCAGTGAAGGGTATGGCCTTGATACCAGTTTTTTGTTCCATTTCTTTAAGGAAATTTGCAGTGGATTTTGATGTGTGACTGCTAGCTTTGTCCTGATGGAGTCTCACAGATTGATGGCACTGTGGGTAAAGCGATGGTATTTCATTCAGAAAAATTGGTGATAAAATATGTTCCTGATAGTATTTGGAGTTAATCTTGACATTTTTTTCCACTCTCTTTATTTTTAACTTGCCATTATAAGAAAAACCAGCAACAATCATGAATCCATTAGAAAAACTTTCTTTCGATTCTTTGAACCATGTACTTAAATTTTTGTCTCCCCTTTTATGATAATAAATGGCTCTTTTTTTGTTGCAATCATTTAAATACACCCATGATTCATCTATTGTGACAATTGTTTTCCATTTTTCTTTGGATAAGTGTTTCTCATATAGAATTCTGCAGCGTGTCCTGTGTTCAGCGATAGGATTTGGAAGAAGACGATGCACATTGAGTTTTTTCGTTTTCTTAAGATTTAAATCAACGTTTATCATTTTTTTACAGTGGACCCCGAGCATTTTAATGATTTTGCAAATGTCTTTTGACTAGGGGGATTTTCTTTTAACATTAAACAACGTACCTTTGCAATAGTCGAAGATTTCCGTTTTTTCCTTGGATACTTGTTTGGAATTTTTGTCGCACTTGAGGCTCCAATTTGACGTTTTTTTTTCCTTTCTTGTTGACGATATTACCGATCAACGCTTTAGATATCACAAAACCATGACTCTCACATCGTTTCTGGATAACGGAGTATGCATATTTCTCTTCAGAAAGAGCATAAATGTAGCCTTCGAACCACTGGTTTGTTAAAAACGCCATTTTGAATAAAAACAAAACTTTCAAGCAGCAGACGATAATTTTGACTTTTAAAAACATAGTACAATTGCAATTATTTCTTTTGCAGCAAACGATTTTTTATTACCGCTTACCAAAACGTCTAAAAATGTGCGAACAGCCTCTGTATTTGAGATTTGCATAGTATAAAAAGAAATATCTTCAGAGACACTATAACTGGAACTAGTAACAGTAGAATTCTATGGTATCTAATAGAGCGATCACAAATTTGTAAGTTTGTTTAGGTCTACATTACACTTCCAGTAAGGACTAAAAGTGAAGTGCGAAATGAAATCCTCGAACACATATTTGGCAATGCATTCAGAATAAGTAGAAACATTTTTCCTAGGAAGCTTGAAACATATCATAAGGTTTTATCAAATTTTAAATATGAATAAATAAGGAATATTATAGTTATTGTACATAACTTTATATTGAGTATTAAAACCTGAGACAAATTGATCAATGAATAAAACAGACAAATTAATTTTGTAGAATAAGCTATTTACTTAGTTCATTTACTTATAGTCAACGGGTTCGTTATTTTATGTTACTTCAAGTGTTTGTTAAAGTGTGAAATGTTTGCCCTGTTGGATGAGAGCGCTTTTGGGCAATAATTGTGTCACAAGTGAAATCTTTCGTAATTCCAGGAAAACAAATATTTCTAGGAGGATTTTGGATTTCTTCAGGTGTTTTTAAATAGAAAAACTCCTTTTCTCTGAGTACATCAGTGAGCTGGCGATATGTGGCCTGGACATTTTATTTTTGCAAAACATATATATGTGCAAAATTCGAAATACTTA
Source organism: Dolomedes plantarius (assembly GCA_907164885.2). Lineage (NCBI taxonomy): Eukaryota > Metazoa > Arthropoda > Arachnida > Araneae > Dolomedidae > Dolomedes > Dolomedes plantarius. The sequence continues at coordinate 49,577,444 of OU015502.1, read as the reverse complement.
ATATTTTTTATGTTGGGATTTGAAATTTTTTTTTATTCAATTTAAAATTTTAACGGAGTATCAAAAATGGATGTATTGATTTTGAAAATTATAAAAACATTTATATGTTTGATTATTAGGATAAGCCATTTCACGTACAAAACTTTAAAGAAAACTCCCATCTTACAAATTATTGTCGTTCTTGAAACTAATATTCAGGAAAATGCAATGTTTGGGGTTCACGCAAGTTAAAACTTAATAAATAAAAATATTTTGTCTTTCTAAACTTATTTTCATCATTCTTCAAAATGTATTAAAAGTTGTTGCGATATTCCTTTACGACAAAGAAATTTCACCTGTGTACAGAAAAAATATTTAAATCCTATGCGATTGGGATTTTAGCAAATCAGATTTAGTTTCAAAACGTTTCTTTTCCATTGAAAAATATTAATCGAGAAATATTCATAATTATATTTATTACCCAGATGTCAGTGTTGATATTGAAAGTATACCCTGTATGGTTTTGAAAGGTTACTGCTGGTGTTTCTCCTTTTACTCTACTAATCTGGCCGTTGGTTCAACTATTCGTCGTATAACTTTGACAAACTGACCAAATGTCTTAAAATGAGAGGCTTCCCTTAGAAGGCCAAAAGAGTGCCAAGCATTTGAATGTGCTTTCGGATCAACATATCGAATAAATCTGTTTAGAAAATGCATTCACTAGTCAAATTATTTCTTCTCATAACTAAGGATGGTGAACTTCTAGAAATAGGAGTACAAAGCAGCGAATAATTGCACAAAAGATCGCACGCCTATGAGAGAAAAAAATTAATATTCTCCAAAAGCAAAAAAGAAAAAAATCATCTTTTGGCCATTGTAGTATCAGGCGCCTTTAGCTAGACTGTACCTGATACTGTGCCTGATACTGTTTACTGTGCCTGATACTATACGGAAATACTAGAGCGACGGATACACCCCCAAACGGCCTCGAGGGAAGAAGGTCCGTTGAGAATTGGACGCGCAAGAGGCCCGGCGAGTTGTTCGCAGCACAGTAATGGCCCCTCGGTGCAAATATTCTCAGTCAGCTAGAATTACTCTTAGCGAGTAAGCTGAGAGTATCATCATAAAACTCCATGAGTATTTGCCGTCGGCAAATTATATTTATCATTTTGTTTCTTCTACGTGTATATATGTGTGTGTGTCAAGTTAATACATGTCTTTCGTCCGAATGGTGCCTCGTCATTGAGTAAATTAACTGAAAGGCACTTGAACCATTATTGCTACTACACCGATCCTAAAAAAATTGTGTACAATCAGAATTATACTATTTTTAAACAGTCTTTGATAACCCCAAATAAATTGAAAGAATATAATCTATATAATTAGAAAAATGTAGGCGTAAGTTTTAAGTGCAGGCTATTACTGAGAAAATGTGTTTTTCTCATTAATAGCATGTATTAAGTATTTCGGAATCCAGTGATTTCTTACTTAAGCACAGAATTAAAGTAGTCAGTTAGACATCTATTAAAGATGATACATTTTTCAAATGACATTAAAAAAGTTTACGCCACTCTTGGAAGAGCGCGGAATTGTTAAATATTTAACATTTTGTTGAGGGCTTTAACCGACAATAGATGTCCTGGGTTCTCGTAATATTACAGAGATGGTTCGAATATTTTGCATTACATAGGATTGACTTAAGAATTAACTGATAGACATCACTTAGGAACTGAAGTGGATGTGGAACTGAAGTAACCATAGGTGGAAAAATATACTTTTTGTAATAATTGCTATTACATGAAAAACATTATTAAACTGTGAAATCAGTCATTGATAAAAATAAACATATGAATACCATTTATTTCCAGTAGTTGGAAAGCATCCTATTCCTATGATCACAACTACAAAAATTATCTAGAAAAAATTAAATATTTGGTCAGACAAATTAAGGGAACATTCCGGTAATAAAAATTTTTAATTCCACCTATTTTACCCGGTGCAGGGATTGTGAACAAGTGGTTCGTGGGCCGCATCCAGCCATCGCAGGAGATATTACTTGTTCCATGATCGACAGCAAATAAGTATTAGAAAACACCTTTTCCAACTTGTAACACGTGCAGTCATGGAAATCCTCCTACATATTACTGTCCTTACTGCATCAACTGCATATCCGCAAGTATATCACATAATATTTTACTTTTACTTTTTGATTATAAAGGAACCAGTTTCATGCTTTGTTTTGTGATATAAAATATTTTATTTATCCAGACTTTATTTCATTTGTTAAGAAAATTGATTTTATTTAGTTTTTGAAATTAAATATTTATCTTCTAAAAATCAAATGTATTTAAAAAATGTGCATATCAAAATTGTTACACTGAATTTGCTAATTTTAAAAAATATTTTATTTCACAAACTCGCGTTTAGTAATGTTCGCATTTTTTCCGAAAGATATGTATAAATTCTGATAATGCTAAAATTAATTTTTCCCTAAGAATACATTATTTTCAAATTTCAATCTTACAATATTTCCTGTATTATAATGCAGTTCTTTATGAGGGCCCTTTATTTATATATATTTTAAATAATATCAATTGAAATGGTTAAATCTATTTTAAAGTTAAAATATTTTAAAGCAGTACGCTAATCTCATCTTTCATGATGGTAACTTCGCCTTTCGCACAGCATGTATCATAATTCCCTCCGATATTATATTTGGATATATATTTGGATCCGATATTATATCCGATATTATATCCGATCGGGATTATATCCGATATTATATTTGGATGGCTCCGATATACATTTATATTTTTCTAAAGTTGCCCTCGGATTGGTTTCAATTGGCCACCTCTGACCTACACAAAATAGAAACAGGTAATTAAAACCCCCGACTCTGTAATTCTTTGTAATTTTACGCACATGTGAAATTGTAACTATAAATTAAGCATTATTAAAAGCAAGTTATGATACCGTTAGAAAAATTAGAATTTCATATGATAAAAATGTTTCTGAATAAGAGTGCACACAGAAAATTTGAATGAGCAGCTGAAGTGCCGAATTGGAAAAATATTCTAATTTAAAAAGCATATGATACAAATTCTATGGAAGGGCGTGAAATAAACATAATACACTCATGGACAAAAAATTAGCGCACCAAGAAGGAGTCGTCAAAATGAAACGAACTTTTACATACGTAATGACTACTTTGATATAAGTAAATGATAAGAAAATCAAAGAAAAAGGATAATTTATTTCAGAGAAAAAGGCAAAAGAACGGAGGAGTTAATACTCCGTTGGACCCCCTCTAGCGCGAATGCACGATGCGATACGATCGGGCATTGAGTCATACAAGTTCTGTATGATGTCTTGAGACATTTCGTTCCATATTTGCTGTAACCTTGCCTCTAGTTCGTTCAAACTCGTGCGATGCCCAACTCGTCGTCCCAAATGATCCCAGATATGCTCGATTGGAGACAAATCTGGGGATCGGGCAGGCCAAGGAAGGGTAGTAACAGAGCGGAGACATTCTTGTGACACCCTTGCAGTATGAGGCCGAGCATTGTCTTGTTGAAAAATAACTCCTAGGAGCCGTTGCATGAGTGGCAACACATGTGGTTGCAGGATTTCATGAACATACCGCTGGGCTGTCATGATGCCACGGAACAATACTAGGGGTGACCGTGTATTGTAGGCAATGGCACCTCATACCATCACACCAGCTGTGGGAGCGATGTGTCGCTGTACATCAAAGGCAGGATTGAAGCATTCACCACGGGCTCTCCACACACGAACACGATTGTCATCACTGCCGAGATTGAATCTGGATTCGTCGCTAAAGACGACCTGGTTCCATTCCGCTGCAGTCCAGTTTCCTCGTGCGCGGCAAAACTCCAAACGGAGGCGTCGATGGGTGGGCGTCAAGGGCAGCACACGTAATGGGCGCCGCGATACCAACTGTCCTTCAGCCAGGCGCCTTCGTATGGTTCGAGAAGACACAGAGGTCCCTAGTGAAGGTGCTACCTGTGCCTGGATGGCGGCCGTTGAAGCAGTTGGCTGTACGCGTGTACGCGTGCATTTCTTACGATGTGGCGGTCTTCTCGACGACTGGTCTGTCGAGGGCGTCCTGAGCCTCGTCTTCGTGTACATGACATCTCTCGGGTCCACTGGTCCCAACATCTCCTGACAACACAATCAGAGCGGCCTAATTGACGAGCTACTCGCCTAGCTGACCACCCAGCTTCCATCATCCCTACGATTCTCCCCCTCTCAAACTGCGACAACTGCTTATATTGTCTTCGAACACGGCGTAATGGCATGTCTATCTCAGCTCTTCCTTTGTAAATGATTCAGCACACTCAAACAAGCATTGGTTACCTGTCTTATACTCCACAGAGTACGATGTTCAACGCCCTCTACCGGCTATACGTAATGCGCAATCACGCTGCATTTCTAATCATTTGCATATCTCCCCGACACGTACCTTTATTGCAAGTCTCGTTACGATACCGCAATTATTTCTTGGTGCGCTAATTTTTTTGTCCATGAGTGTAGATTATGATAAAATTTCCCTCTTGATATTTAATAGTTAATTCCTCATACAAGTAACACCATCATTCTTCAGTGGTTAGCATCAAGAGCTACCATGGAACGGGCTCGGGTTTGAATTCCGACGAAGGCATGGACTTTTGCGTGCTGTGTCCTCATTGGAAGTGATTCTTAGTACATACTTCTCCATTAAATAAGAAGACTGAAAAATTCATTGCGCAGGGTACCGAATGTCTGCAACCTGGTCCGATAGATTAAAATGCACAAAAATTCTCGGACGGGTATAGTAATATCAACTATAAAATAAATTGTCGATATTTCATACATTTTTATTTAATTTTTTAGATAAATATTTCAAACAAGTATTGATTCGAAATATCCTCTCTCGCATTGCCTAAAATTGTATTGAATTACTTCAAATGACTTAAAATTAAAGTGGTGTGTGTATGATTAGAATTGTGTGTAATTTATGCTCGTTTAAATTAGCATAAAAATTGGCGGTTTAAAGCATTATTTTGAGATTTGTGAAAAATGGAAATTATTAGCGACTAAGAATTAAGATCATTCTTTTTTTTTCTTTAAGTCCCTTTTTAACAAATATATATTAATTCAATAAAATTACGTATGTATTAAACAAATAAATTTAAAATAAATCTAAAATACAAAATATATTTCAACTTGTCTCACCTGCAGTATTAAACTACAGAATGAATATCAGTATAATAACTCCAAACTGCACACAATGACCCCAAAGGGATATAAACATATGTGGCACTTACACGATAATATCTGTCTTAATCTATACTAATCTTAATTAATAGGGTTTGGGGCAACTTCGTTCTTAGAGGGTCGAAATTTGAATTTGACGGTAAAAGGACCGAGTCTCGACAAGTGCCTTTAAGTGTCCTTGGGTCTACACCGGCCATGGACATCTTAAATCTTTTGGCTGAAACATCCATGAATATGGATTGTAGGGTCTAAAGGAGGTCACGAACCTCTATTACGTCACCATTTGTCGAACCTCTATTACGTCACCTCTATTACGATCTCGATCTCAATGTTGGACCAGAGATCAATTTGTTTTTTTTTTCCATATATGATGCTCCTAACACAGGAAACAAAAAATATCGTGGTATAGTGGTCGAAAGTCGTAACACGATGAGCCTGCCGCATTAGTAAAAATAACCTAAATTATAAAAAAATTTCCTGTCGAAATCATCATTCTTTCTCTCAGTAATGTACGAACTATTATTGACTATTCTTATTACGTTTCGTTTAGTAATAGTTGTTAAAAAAATTTTATTTACTATTCACCATTCCCTCAGAGAGCCTCAGACTGCAGTGAGAGTCTGAAAATGGGATACAATAGAAGTGGAGATTGCACGATATGGCTTGGAAGTAGAATAATTGAGGACAAGTCACCATGTCTATTGCGGTATGTGAAACGGATGGAGGAGGATGGAATGTAAATTCTTCACATATCGGAGGTTTTGTATATTTATAAAATCTCTGGAGATTTTTAAATATTCTAAATTTAGTACGTGGAAGGTAACATGCTGCCGACATGGTACCTGCATTAATGATATTGCATGAAAAATTCATTTTGGATCGCATGATATTGTGAACTTTTGTGCTTGAAAATCCTTCTATTTTCTTTAAACTGTATCAGTTGGAAAATGCATATTTAATGCTCTCATGGTTGGACCCACAATATAAAAAAACTCCAAAGTACCAAACATCATGGTACTTACCAAGTATTTTCTTGCGACTTTTGTCTTGAATTTTTCATGCATTTTTTTAGGCAATTTCACATCTTCAAAAACTCTATATGTTCTTTCGGAATTCGAGATAGGCAATACTTCTTTCCTCTGTGGGCTGGATATCTTCCCTTTGTTAGTAGAAACTTGCCCACTAAAATTTTAGAAAAATTACCAATTTGAATTTTTTTTCCCCAGCAGAGGTACGGATAACAAATTCGTAACTATTGAAATGTGTTAGGACGTACTGAACAACACTAACTATGAACCGAAATTAAGAGCCATTTATTACCGCATTTTCAGCTACCATTTGAAATCGTAAGATAGTATGTTCTACAGTTGACCGCAGTGTGTCCTGGGAAATGCTGAGAACATGCGTCGTGTGTCGTGAAATGCTGTCTTTCAGATCAGGTATAGTTCTTGGTATATCAAGACTGACTAGATGTTTCATATGCCCCCAAATCCAAAAGGCACATGGGTTGAGGTCTTTGGATCGCAGAGGCCACACATTAGAAAAGTGGCAGCTCATGACACGTTTTTCTGTAAAGTGATTTTTGAGAGCGTTGTTAACACGAACGGTAATGTATAGAGGAGCTCCATCTTGCATTAAAATTGTGCGTGAAAGGCACTGACGTGATAGCAGATCCGGAAAAATTTTATTCAGTAACAAGAATGCATATCACTCCCCGGTGACCGAACAGGTTACTGGACCTCTAGGACTTAATTCCTCGAATAAATACGGGCCGAGAATAAAAAAATGCAGAAACTCCACACCACACGGTTACTTTCGCTGTATGCATCGGAAAATCTAAGATTAATCTCTGATTTTCTGGTTCCCAAATTCGGCAGGTATGAATATTCCCCAAACCGTCCAAATAATGGTGTGCTTCGACCATCCAGAGGATATTCCAAGGTCATTCTGCATCAACCTCAAAGCGAGGAAGAAACTGAAGTGATACTAGCGGTTATAGAGATTATAGCTCACTTCTACCCAGACTTGGGTGTATATAATTTGAAGTGGCACTGAAAATGAATTTGATACAAACACAGTTTATACATGAAACAATGTTTATTGAATTCGTTGCACATATAGAATTTGCTTTTACAGCAATAAGCATACGTACTACTTGTACGGAATATATATTAACATTCAATAGAAATACACCTTGCCATACTCACAAACCAGCAGAGAGTCAAACCATCAGTACTGCCACGTAAACTTTGGGCCCCCTAAGCACTAGCGCAGGATAGCACCTGGAGCTACTTTCCTTGTACCCCCCTTAACTCGCTTATCTATCAACCTTAACAAAACCTTTTTCAACCTCTGTATTAATCAAGCTGCTTGGTATTTATACCAAGCGCGTATGCCGAAATTAGCATATCTCAAGCATTTTCTTTAATACTAGAACCGCGGGACTTTCGATATACCTAGAACCGCGGAGCGGGTCATTTTGACCCTAGATTGTAAACTTATAAAATATGCACAAGCGCTTAATTTATTTAACTAAAACATTTTATTTTTTAAATAATAATCAATATTTCTCAGAATTTACATTAAATAATTGATATAAATCAAGAGAAATTAACTTAATTTTTACAAAATTGTATTATTTAAAATTTTATGTCCTTGAGTATAATAACATGTCTCTTTAAAAAATATGACATAAATTTCCTAATTCCAATGGAAAAACAGAGTATCTCTTTTTAATATGTTTAGACATAATTTCAAAAAATTAAAAATTAAAAATTTTATCAGTTACTAAAAATTTTATCACTACTTAGTTTCACAGATTATAAAATCTAATTTACTGTATGCATTTTGTACAAAACTTATTAATAAGTTTTGTACATTTTCCACAGATGGGTGCTTTACATTTTGAACAGATATCTAGAGTTTTATTTTCACATTTCGAAATGTGGCATCGGACTCGTTTATGCTCAATTTTTGGTTGTCCGTCGTTTTCATTAATTGCTTCACATGCTCTTTTTGCCACCTTTTTATGTCGGAAGAGAACATACTTTGCTCGCATTTCTTCAACGAAGTCTTGAATGAATTGCCGTCTACTAATAGATTTTCCAGTTACAGCTTTATATAAAACCCAGGCATTTATTGCAGCAAGGTCCAAAATATTACAAAAAAACCTGCACCGTTCACCTACGTGAAGCAGACTTGACTGTAAATGTCCTTGCCATTTGTTCAATCACGTCCACACCGTATTTAGTTGCGTTGTAGAAAGCGATTGTATCAGGTAGTTTTTTGGGGTTATCTGCAATTTCTACGTTTGGTTGGAGACTACTTAGCAACAAAACGTTTTTATCTTTTTTACCTTGATAAACACTTAGACTCATGTCTTTATGGGTTAGTACCGTAGTCGAATACAATGTGGATTTTAACATTTTTACAGAGACTAGTATTTCTCTTCTTGAGCGTTTTACAGTTCCTACAAGGCTGGTGGTTTTGGATTGCAATGCCTCTGCAAGCTTCAGTGTCGTGAAATAGTTGTTCGTAGTGACATTTCTACCTTTGTTCTCATATGGACTTATTAGTCGCAGCACTACATGTTCAGAAAGAGAAACGTTGGCTGGACTTTGGTTATCTTTTCCAACATACGGGAATCCATTTATCAGATATTTTGAGTTAAATCTGCAGTCAACCAGAACTTGATTCCACACTTATCTGGTTTGTTTGGCATGTATTGGATATACCTACACCTAGCTTTTGTAGGAAATAACTGTTCATCTAGAGTTACATTAGGACCTGGTGTATAGTTAGTCTTTCACTTTTCCCTGAAACGATTCCAGGTATCCGAAATAAGGGCAAATTTGTCTGTCTCTAGACGCTTTGATCTTGTTTATTTTATGTAGAAGCGTAAAAATCGCATTATTTCACGAAATTGGTGTCTTGACATTGTATTTTGGAAAAATGGTGGTCCTCAGTTCTTTGACCACAAGCTATCCAGTTCAAGCATATAAAATTTGTATAAAAGCATCTATTGCTTCTAATGTTATATTCCATTCTCCTTCCTGAATCTGCCGATGAGCTTCATCTTCAGTACATTTCTTTATGTGTTTCGATATCCATTCATCTATAAAAAGTCTCCAAGCATTTGAAGGACTGTTGTCTATAACATTCCGTTTAGCATGTGGTGTTGGGCCCCCAACTTCTTTCAAAATATTACACTTTGATTTTCTTCCTCTATCGTTTGTTCCTAATTGAGCGACATTCCAAATTGTCCCATCTTTGTCATCTTCATTATTTCCAACTTTCAATGTTATTGTTGATTTCTTTTTCAAATTTCTTTGCGTGTGTATCTTTTCTTTGAATGCTTGATTTTTATTTTATATCAGATAAATTATCATCAGTATTGCGATGAGAAGGACAAGGGATTGTTAGAGCATTGCCAGAGTCATCTTCACTTTAATTTTCTTCATCCGAATCCAAGTTTTATTCATTAGCAGGCAGGTATTCATTCTCACTACTCAAAATCGAATCTTGAGAAACCTTCTTTTTCCGAACCTTCTGAATCCTTTTCAGATAATTGTATTAAATATTCTAAAGCTTCCTGAACAGCAAGATTACGGCATCGTGACATAGTTTTTATACATATACTAATTACAGAATAAAAACAACTTCAAAAAGTCTTCTAAATATTCGCTGTAATTTTTCACTGCATTCAAACGTAGTTCGTGTTACAAACCTAATATAATGACCTTGACTGAAAGACCTTCACTATTCCCCCTTCTGGTACAGTCCATTTAAGGAATTCTAGGGTGGGGTAGAAGTATTTTACAGTTACAGTTCGAGAAATTGCATCTGTTTTTTGTTATTTGTGCATTAACATTTCTTACGGGTCAAATTGACCCTCTCCGCGGTTCTAGGTATAAGTGTTAATAATCGGAAAAATATTTATGCTATGAATTTTTAAATTTGGTAAATTGTTGTTCACCTTAAAATATTAAAAGTCATAAAAGGAATTGATTTTTCAATCGATACTTTTCTCGTGGTGATAAATTAAGCATCATTTTGGGTCAAATTGACCCGCTCCGCGGTTCTAGTGTTAATTCATTCACTCAAAAGTTCGACTCTTGTGAATCGAATCTTATGTATACCTTACACTGGCCTCCCTCGAAAAAAAATTAGGTAACTGAGGTCTGAATGGCTTCAGTTAACTAATTGAAAACGCGTGCTGGACTGACTTTTTACATAATGGGTGGCAAAGCCAAAACAAAAACCTTCCACACGTTGTGTGGGGGAAAAACGCCACTCCCGTTTTACAAAACTAACCCCGAAGGGTCCAGGTGACACCATCAAACAGTGGATTTGCAGAGTTGTGGATACTGGGCTGGCCAACTGCGCCCTAGAAGATCTATTTTAGTTAAAAGTGTCAACACAATTGCACAGCATGACATTTCTTGACTGTTTGTAGATGCTCTCCCTTAATTCATAATGCACATGTGTTATGTTTTGTGAAGTTAGTACATTAGTGAGTTAATTATTATATTATGCAGTATGTATTTTTTTTCTAATCACTACATGTCCCCTTCAAAAATTTATAAAACAACAGTATGCCGTTTTTTTTTCAGTGGCTCACCCCTTCCCCTCAAAATGTTTACACAGTATATACAATGGGGAATTTCAAACCAGTTTGGTTCTATTTTATTGAAGGGGGTGGGTTAGAATAAGAGAATGTATACAAGACATGTTCATGAAGGCAGCAACTTCCCTGCACCAGTCTGTCCATTCCGTGGAGCCTCTCTTGATGGTCGCAGTCCTGGTAAAGGGGTTCGTTGACCGTGTGGGCATCCTTCGTGCAGCAGGTCGTTGGTCCTCAGGCGCTGGTCCGGCTTGACGATGGACAGGAGATCTCTTAGGAGGAGGATCTTGTTGGGAGGCAGAAATCTTCCGCTTCATGTACTTATGCAAAGGACCTTTAGAATTGTCATCTATCCATTTCATAACCTTGTGTACCTTATCAGCGACACATTCATGCTTTGATGGAGGTTTTGTAGTGCACAGTTTACTTTTCTCCGTACTTTTTAGAGTATAGGCATTAGATTTTAATGCAGATTCTATTTTTTCAAACTGATACGCCGCACCTATGTGTTCAGTTACTGGCTTTATCTCGTCATTTATGATACGTTTACAAATAGGTTCATTGCTTGTTTCATGTTTTTCAACAACCTGACTCTGCTTTTCGTATTTGTGCTTATACGACTTCTTCTTTACCGCCTTAAATACTTCAGTATTAGCAGTTTTAATGCTGGAACCTGAAGGCGTTTTTTCTCGTTTTTTATCACCCTTAACCTTAGTTTTATCCTCTTTTGACGAAAAAGTCTCTTTGAAACTTGCGACATCAGAATCGTTATCATTTAAATTCTTTAACACTGCTTCAGTTTTAGGAAGATTAAGCTTTTTGTACTCGTGCGTTTTAATGCAAACTACGTCTATAACTTCTGAAGCATCAGCTAAACTACTTACAGTATAACTCTGTGTCAACTTTTCATCCTGATTCTCAGTCTGGTTTTCATGTACTTTATTTAAAACCATATTATCAACCTGGCCTACAGCATCCTCATTCGGATGGAAACTTGAAACGCTATACGCCACACACCAAAGAGTGACACCATGGAAATTATTCATCTACAGGTAGTTTCTGGTGAAAAAAAATATCCCCCCATGTTCTCATCATTAATACCGCCACGGAGCTCATGTTTTCGACATATGCTCCCCTACTAATAGCCATGCAAAATTTCAGCCGTTTAGGTCTAGCGGTTTGGTCTGTGCGTTGTCTGTCAGTCAATCAGTCAATCAGTCAGTCAGTTACGGAACTGTTATATATATATATAGATTATGTAGAGATTTTTACAATTTCAGACAATCGCAGCCATTTGTTCACACCTGAATTGCATTCAACTTTTCATTTAAAAATCTTACGTCACTGAAATAATTTCTCTTTCAGTTACCGTAAATCTCTTTTTCAGTCATTAAATAATTGCTGTCATAAAGTATGCAAGCCAATCGTATGGCGATATAACTTTTTTCTAGCTCAATGGTTTAGTGGCATGACATTTATATTATACAACTGTACTTACATAATAGATCCGTCATAAAAATTACTTTATGCATTTCACATCGTAATAGAAGGATATTACCATATTAAATTTCCACACTTATTATACACAAGTAAATACTTTTTATAGTGCCTAAGTTCAAATATACCATAATCTATACTGGCAATTTTAAGAAGTCCTGTTAATTCACAGGGACTGTTAATTATTGTTTATTTCTCGGCCTTATAATTAATATTTTATTACTAAGCAACAATATATAATATAACTCATTTACATAAAGGATATATTAATAAATGAAAAAATATATATCTTGATTACAGAATCATCACATGACTAATAATTAGTTTTTTATTCCCCATTGACTATATTATCAAATTATCACATGACAACTTGTCATCAAGTTTTCTAACCTAACAATAATACTATATATATATATATATATATATATATATATATATATATATATATATATATATATATATATAAATATACATATACAGAGGCTGCTCGCACATTTTTTAGACGATTTTGATAAGCGGTAATAAAAAATAGTTTGCTGCAAAAGAAATAATTGCAATTGTACTATGTTTTTAAAAGTCAAAATTATCGTCTGCGGCTTGAAAGTTTTGTTTTTATTCAAAATGGCGTTTTTAACAAAGCAGTGGTTCGAAAGCTACATTTATGCTCTTTCCGAAGAGAAATATGCATACTCCGTTATCCAACAACAATGTGAGAGTCATGGTTTTGTGATATCTAAAGCGACGATAGGTAATATCATCAACAAGAAAGGAAAAAAAACGTCAAATTGGAGCCTCAAGTGGGACAAAAATTCCAAACAAGTATTCAAGGAAAAAACGGACATGTTCGACTATTGCAAAGGTACGTTGTTCAATGTTGAAAGAAAATCCAACTAGTCAGAGGACAGTTGCAAAATCATTAAAATGCTCGGTGTCCACTGTAAACAAAATGATAAACGTTGATTTAAATCTTAAGAAAGCGAAAAAACGCAATGTGCATCGTCTTCTTCCAAATCATATCGCTGAACGCATGACACGTTGCAGAATTCTATATGAGAAACACTTATCCAAAGAAAAATGGAAAACATTTGTCACAATAGATGAATCATGGGTGTATTTAAATGATTGCAACAAAAAAAGAGATATTTATTATCATAAAAGGGGAGAAAAAAATTTAAGTACATGGTTCAAAGAATCGAAAGAAAGTTTTTCTAAGGGGTTCATGATTGTTGCTGGTTTTTCTTTTAATGGCAAGTTAAAAGTAAAGAGAGTGGAAAAAATGTCAAGATTAACTCCAAGTACTATCAGGACCATATTTTATCGCCAATTTTTCTGAATAAAATACCATCGCTTTACTCTCAGTGCCATCAATCTGTGAGACTCCATCAGGACAAAGCTAGCAGTCACACATCAAAATCAACTGCAAATTTCCTAAAAGAAATGGAACAAAAAACTGGTATAAAGGCCATACCCTTCACTGATATCCCTACTAAATCTCCCGATGTATCACCTATGGATTTTTGTGCTTTCGGACTTTTAAAATCTGCATTATCCAAACGTCGTTCCAAAACCCTTACATGACTCTAGAAAGCTGTTCAGGAGGAATGGGATAGAATACCTCTTCGGACACTTCAAAAGGCATTATTATCCTGGAAATTGCGGTGTCGAAAGATAGTTCTGAATAAGGGATGTCAAATAGAACATTTAAAACACAAGAATTGTATGTAATTTAGTTTTGTGAATACAATATACATCGTCTAAAAAATGTGTGAACAGCCTTTGTATAATATATATATATATAAATATATATATATATACACTCAAGAGCCAAAACATTATGACCACCCCTACATTTTGCAATGAATTCGCCTGGATGACGTGGAAGGCACGTGATCAGGTGGAAGTGGTATTTAACTGCTGCTGGAGAGTCTGAAGAATCATTCTTTAACTTACTTCTGTGTGTGATGGGAAAGGCTGCGGATCTAAGCTGATAGAGGGCAGATTGTAATGGCTCGAAGGCTCGGAACAAGTATTTCCGAAACTGCACGACTCGTGGGATGTTCGCGACCTACAGTTGTTAGTACTTATGCAAAGTGGATGAATCACGGTGAAACCAGCAGTAGACGAAATGGTGTTGGACGTCCACAAGCTATCAAAGAAAAAGGTCGTCAGAGACTGTCTCGCATGGTGAAGCAAAACCGGAGCCAGGCAGTTGCTCAGCTGACAGCCCAATACAATGTAGGGCCAAGTAGAATAGTATCGCAGCACACTGTTAGATATGGGGCAGTTTAGCGGACACTGTTAGATATGGGGCTACGCAGCAAACGTCCCACTCGTGTGCCTTTGCTGACCAAGCGTCATCGCCAACTGCGCCTGCGCTGGGCCTGGGAACATCGCGACTGGTCCATGGATCAGTGGGAGAGAGTTACCTGATCAGATGAATCACGGTTTGTCATTCATCACGCCGATGGCCGTGTCATTATACGCCGTCTTCCAGGCGAACTGTTGTTCCCTCAATGTACAGTAGATCATACACAGGCCGGTGGTGGCGGTATTATGCTTTGGGGGACGTTCTCTTGAGCGTCTCTGGGACCCGTGGTTGTGGTAGAGCAGACCATGAATGCTACAGGGTATCTGAACATCATTGCTCACCAGTTGCACCCTTACATGTCTTCTGTTTTTCCAGCTGGAAATGAAATGTTCCAACAGGACAACGCCCCGTGTCACAAGGCTAAAATTGTGTTGGAGTGGTTCCAGGAACATGATGCTGAATTCCAGTTAATGTCCTGGCCGCCTAACTCACCGGATCTCAATCCGCTAGAACACATTTGGGATGTCATGGGACGGGAGCCCAGAGTTCAAAGACCACCAATTCGCAATATCTCGGATTTGCGTGACCGTTGCTTAAACATCTGGTACAACCTGTCTCCGGCCATCTACCAAGGACTTGTGGCATCCATGCCAAGGCGGGTTGAAGCTGTGTTGCGCGCCAAAGGTGGGACAACTCGTTATTGACAGGTGGTCATAATGTTTTGGCTTTTGAGTGTATGTATATATATATATATATATATATATATATATATATATATATACCGGGTGGCCATAATTAAACTGACAGTGCTCACAGTGTTCTGTAGCGCGATCTATTTGCGAGAATGACGCCACATTTTGTAGGAAGATTAAACAAGACAGGGGACGAAGGATTCCGCGAAAATATAAATTAGTTCCAAAAGTCACCGCTAGGGGAATATTTGGCACTGTGTAATAGAAAATAGAGTGTTTGGCGCTGTGTAATAGAAAATAGGGAATTTCTGTGACTGCATGTGGTGATTTGTCATCCCAAATTCGGCAGTTCTGGGTATTCACAGTTCCATGCATGTAAAAGTGGGCCTCGTCTCCCCATAAGATTTTCCACGGCCAAGCATCATCCACCTCCATTCTGGCAAGAAAGGTGAGAGCAAAAGTCAATCGCTTATCATGGCCGGGGTACAGTAACTCCTGTACACGGCTGATCTTGTACGGATAGAAGTTGATAATCTTTCGTAAGATTTTCCATACCGTACTGTAAGGCATATCCATATTCCGAGCTAATCCACGAGCGCTAGAGGTGGCAGCAATATTGTCTGGTCCTCTGTCGTCAATCGCCATGGCAACTGCTTCGATTGTATCCTGTGGTACAGGTGTTCGTCCTCTACCTGACTGAACCTTCAGAGAACCTGTTTTCTCAAACGTCGCAACCATTGCTTTTAGCCCATTAACTGACACAGGGCCGTTACCTTTACGCATTTTTTTGTGCGTTCTAAAAGCACGAAGAGCGGCTGACGCGTTGCACTAGTTGAGGTAAAAGAATTTGACCAGTAACGCACGCTCGACTAAAGAAGGAGACATTGCAGATAAACTTTCAATCCGATTGATTCGAAACATAACACATTGCCTTTTAAAACCCAAGCAGCTGGCACTGTGCCAATGGGTGTAACGTGAAATTTGAATAAAGAACTTCTTCTTCTGCTCAGCGTACGTGATATTGCAGATCATGAGACTTTATCGGTGTTTATGTAGATTTTACGCTTTTTTAAAAGTGTTGCCATATTGCACTTGAACTAAATAAGAAAATGTGCATAATAAAAGGTAATTTTATTCCGTATTAATTTGCATTTGTTAACACTCTATTTTCTAATACACAGCGCCAAATATTCCCCTAGCGGTGACTTTTGGAACTAATTTATTTTTTCGTGGAATCCTTCGTCTCCTGTCTTGT
Source organism: Dolomedes plantarius (assembly GCA_907164885.2). NCBI lineage: Eukaryota > Metazoa > Arthropoda > Arachnida > Araneae > Dolomedidae > Dolomedes > Dolomedes plantarius. Next base: position 49,560,813 of record OU015502.1, on the reverse strand, counting down.
TTAATCTTCCTACAAAATGTGGCGTCATTCTCGCAAATAGATCGCGCTACAGAACACTGTGAGCACTGTCAGTTTAATTATGGCCACCCGGTATATATAATCGCCATTGTCTCTGTATAACACTTCCGGGCTGTACTCATCTTTTAATTGAAGCCCTGAGTAAACAAACGGCCAGTTAGACTTAATTTCAATTTCAGAAGTGGATCAAAATTTTTCCTTACCTAAAAACTTATATCTTGTCCGTCAAATGACGTTTGTTCAGCCTAATTTTCTATAAAACATTCAGAACCTAAAAAATGGATGTTTTTATCTGTATATTTAACAGTTTTTAATATCTGTTTACTTTTGCGATGAATTCTGAAAGTAAGCAAACTTGAATGTGAATGAATCAAGTAGCTCAAGTATTCATATTGGGTAGTGCGCTGTAAAAAACTGGATGGCAGTCTACTACTCCAATCGCATGAAAATCTAAATAAATAAAAAATAATGAAAGGGTTTGCTTTTACAAGGTGTGGATTAAATGCAATATTGTTATATACGAGTAATTCGGGATATTTTTTAATTTTCATATACTTTTTCCATTGGCTACATGAGTTAATATTTTGATTAATTTACATATACATTTTCTATAGGCAATATGAGTTAACATTTTGATTTGACAATCGAAAAACGTGATTTACATTGTCAGCTATTTATTATATCAGCTATTTATTCAGCGAATAGTTTAGCAAACTTATTTCAAATTTGAGTTATATAATAACAGCATTATAATTAGTATTATAATTAGTATTATAATTAAGTATTATAATTAAGTATTATAATTAGTATTATAATTAAGTATTATAATTAGTATTATAATTAAGTATTATAATTAGTATTATAATTAAGTATTATAATTAGTATTATAATTAAGTATTATAATAACAATGAACGAGAACGAAAGTCCCTCTCAAAAAAAGCGCCGGGAAGCTAGAGAACGGCAACAGTGATATCTAGCAAGGCAAAATCAAGAGTCGCACAAACATGTTAAACTGTTGTGAATACAATGCAATACAAATAGTTACTTATAAAGCACTTTATTCTGCATGCAGTATCCTATTTTTTTCTAATACTGAAGATGATTGCAAGAGATAAATACTTCATTGTATAATACTCAGCGGCAAAGATAAACATAGATCTGAAGAGAATGCCTTCACATTTAAATTTGCAACTTTCGTTAATCGTGGAAAATGTCATTTTATTGAACAGTGTATGCAAAGTTGCAGAACTTTTTAATCAATTGCACCTTAAAACTTGCATAATTTCTTTGTAAAAATGATTGGAACATTTCATTTTTTTGGCGGAAAAAAAACCTGTTAAACTGTTGTGAATACATACAATGCAATACAAATAGTTACTTATAAAGCACTTTATTCTGCATGCAGTATCCTTATTTTTTGGTAAGACTGAAGATGACTACAAGAGATAAATACTTCATTGTATAATTCACCTCTTCATTGTATAATGCCCAACGGCAAAGATAAACATAGATCTGAAGAGAATGTCTTCACATTTAAATGTGCAACTTTCGTTAAACGTGGAAAAAGTCATTTCTAAACTTTAATTAATTTAAAGAAATTATTAGAACACAAGGAGTTTGCAACATGCTTAATAAAACGGCTATAATCAAGTTGCTTCGAAATCAAAAAAGGACTTTGCAAAAGCACTCGCCTAATGGTCACTGGACTTAATGCTAACTTCATCACTGCAGAAATAGTTTCTGAATACAACTGGGGAGATGTATTTTTACCAAGAATGAATTTAACACCAAGTGACATTAATATAAAACACCAAATAACTAATGAAGCTATTCAATGCTGCTAATGCTACTCCAATTAATTTGCAGAAATTATTAGAACATTTTAGGGTTTTGGTGACAAATCTACTCACAGTTTGAATGTAATTTAAGGACTTCATGAAAGTTGATTTCATAAGTTGATAATGTCCTCCATTTCTACAGTCAATATCCTTATTCCTTTGTGAAGCTTGATAAGAAATCCATGCAACATTCTTGACTTCTCTTTAATACCCTCAGCAATAAAATAAAAATAAATCTATGAAGGATATTTCCCCATCCCTTTTTTTAATTTCTAAGAAGGTTTGGCTGTATAAAAAAAATTCAACATATAAATTTATTTTCTATGGTAAATCGGAGAAGCAGCTAACATAATACTTAATTTTTCTGATTTTTATAATTCATACATTTTAAAATGACAGGTTACCTTCTAGTATAATATACTATATACACTGGTTATCCAAAATCAAGGAAAAGTGACAAAAATAGCGATTACTCAAGAAGTTAAGCGTAGAATTTAATGAACCTTATACACATTATACAACACATAGGTAGGTATAAAATAACATAAAAAGAAATCGCCAGACAATTGTGGTGTTATAGAAACTAGCATATGTATACAATGAACAAATCGGATGTGTCAGTTTGGTAAAGTAAAAGTACCTTTAATATGGCGTATGATCCCCCCGAGAAGCAATACAGCACTTACAGCGATGTGTGATGCTGTCAATTATGCGGTCTATGAGTTCGATAGGAAGTGAGAGCCATTGCACTTGCAAAGCAGTTGAAATCGTGGCTAGGGTCCTAGGAGGTGGATTGAGAGCAGCTATACGTCGTCCTAAAGCGTCCCATACATGCTCGATAGGATTCAGGACCGGTGATCAAGCTGGCCACTCCATGCGCTGAATTGTTTCCTGCTCAAGATCAGCATCCACGATGCGAGCCCTATGCGGTCTCGCGTTATCATCCAGTAGCACGAAAGCATCATCTATTGCCCCGTAATAAGGGCGCACATAAGCATCAAGGATGTCATCTGTATAGGATATATATATATATATATATATATATATATATATATATATATATACAGGGTGTAACGAAACTCTTGGGCAAAACTTTAAGCGGTGATAGTACACATCAAGACAAACAATATTATATAAGAAACTTAGGGTCCCAAACGTCTTACAAAGGAGATAGACGCCATTAAAGTTTAGGGTCCAAAATTTCAAATGATTATAAAAAACGGAAAAATGGGTCAATTCGTTAGCGGTTTTAGCTAAAATTCTTCTTTTTGTCAGTTTTTTCTTGAAAAATAAATTTAAAGATAAAGTAAAAAAAAATGTCGATAGAGGGCGCTTTAGACTTTGGAGTAACGAACAACTATTTTTTACCGTTATTTTTTTATCACATTAAATGCTTTCAAAAGCTTAGCCTTAAACTTAAATTTTGAGCTCAAAATCTGATTCGTTGGGGGTGGTGAAGTAGCGCAAACGGAATTGTGTTCAGGAGTTGAAATTTGAAACTCCTTCCCTCATGAACAGAGTTCAGTTATTCCCGATCTTGGTGTCCGAGGACTTTGTGTCGTAGACCAGGCAGCAACTACTACCTCATAGACGTAAAATAAACTAGAGAGGGATGACAAAATTAAAAAAATTTATTCATAATACTAGACATGAGCAATTTCACCTCTCGAAATAAAAAAAAACAATTTCATGTACGCACGTCGTGCTCATGAATGAAGGTTGAATGAATGATGACACGTAGAAAATGGTATGATTTTCTTGTGGAAGCATGATTTTCTTGTGGAATCACAAAAACTGCTCGAAAGAGCGCCCACCAGCAAGGATGCAGGCCTCACACCGCCGGCGGAGGGACTTTCGAGCATTAGCAAATACCCCGGGCATCTCCCGGATATCGCCTGCTACGACGGCAATTTTCGCAACCAGTTCCTCGTTGGAGTCGACAGGGCTTGTGTAAACAAGACTCTTCATATGGCCCCAGAGGAAGAAGTCTAGACAGGAGAGGTCAGGCGAGCGTGCCGGCCAATTTACCGGACCACCCCGTCCAATCCATCACCCTGGATATGCTGTATCCAATGCACTTCTCACATTTGCGCTGAAATGTGCAGGCGCTCCATCATGTTGGAACCACATACGAGCCTTTATGTTGGCTGGAACACTTTGCAGCAGAACTGGAAGCACCTCTTGTAGGAATAACAGATACGTTCCGCCGTCCAGGAGCCTTGGCAGAAGATATGGCCCGATCAAATGATCATGGATAATTCCGGCCCACACATTGACGCTGAAACGGCGTTGATATGAATGAGGGCGGGTAGCGTGTGGGTTAGTGTACGCCCAGTTGTGTCCAGTTGTGAGCATCCAAAATCGTGAATAACTGAACTGCGTACAGGGGAGGAGGGGGGTTCAAATTTCACCTCCTGAACACTGTTGAGTTTTCGCGACATAACCACCCCCAACGATTCAGATTTTGAGCTCAAAATTTAAGTTTAAGTCTAAGCTTTTGAAGGCATTTAATCTGATACAAAAAATAACAGTAAAAAATAGTTGTTTGTTACTCCAAAGTCTAAAGCGCCCTCTATCGGCATTTTTTTAACTTTATCTTTAAAATTTATTTTCCAGAAAATCTTGACATAAAGAATAATTTAAGCCAAAACAGGAAACGAATCGACAAATTTTCCCGTTTTTTATGATCATTTGAAATTTCGGACCCTAAACTTTAATGGCGTCTACCTCCTTTGGAAGACGTTTGGGACCCTAAGTTTCCTATATAATATTGTTGTCTTGATGTGTACTATCACCCCTTAAAGTTTTGCCCAAGAGTTTCGTTACACCCTGTATATATATATATATATATATATATATATATATATATATATATATATATATATATATATATATATATATATATATATATATATATATATATATACTAGCTGAATACCCTTGTTTCGCTACGGGGTACATTTTAGGATAATTACAATCAAAAAGTATTGAAATTGCTTTTTAGAGGATTTTTTTATAAACAATATATTTTGTTTCTTCATTGGGGGGAACTAATATTACCAGGCTCGTCCGCGAACTTACGCGTGAGCAAGCTACGTAAAACTGACCATGGAAGAAACAATTTTCTCGTAAATATACGCCAGCATATTTTAAAGTTTGGCCTTGGGACTTATTTATCGTCATGGCGAAGCATATTTTCAGAGGAAATTACAGTTTTATATATAGATTTGATTTAATATCCATAAAACATACTAATTTGAACTAAATTTTTTAAAATTTCTATCTCAATTAGTCTAGTGGTTAAATTTTATCTTTTACTGTATTTTAATATTTTCTTTGTCAATTAATTTTGTTGTTATGCACGTGACGCAAAATTAATTTAAAGTATCACAAAAAGAAAAGAAATCTCGTGATCAGCATTTAATAAATGAAATTCAAAACTTTCCTAACGATTACTGTTTTGGAAGCTAATGTTCTGCCAATTTCCAGTTAAAGCTAATATCATTTGAAAACCACACACCACTGTACCACTCACACGCAACACTATAAACCCCTTATAGAGAATTATGCTAGGGGGCACTCTATTTGAATTTGATACAAACACAGTTATACATGAAACAATGTTTATTGAATTCGTTGGGCCCCCTAAGCACAAGCGCCGGTTAACACCTGGAGCTGCTTACCTCGTAGCTCCGTTAATTCGCTTATCTATCAACTTTTAACAAAATTTTTATTAATCAAGCTGCACGGTATTTATACCAAGCGCGTATGCCGAAATTAGCATATCTCAAGCAGCTTCTTTAATTTATTCACTCAAAAGTTCGATTCTTGTGAAACGAATCTTATGTATACCTTACACCCTAAAAGAATTCAAGAATAAAACGTTTAAAAAATATAAATCTATTAATTTAAATAATTAAACACACACAAATGTATAAATTACACAAAAGTTCACTTAAATTCTTTAATCTGTCTACATCTCCATTATAGAAATATTTTCGGAGCATTTACAGAACATGGTATATTTCACTTTTGAAAACACGCATTAAATGAGCATCATCTGAATGAGAAATTTCTGAAATGAGCATGGCAATGAAGATCGTGTGTTTACAAACAACAACAGTAACCGAAATATGTTAAAATATAAATTTTAAGAGTATTATGGTAGTGAGTTGCGTATATAAATAAAAACTTTCCAAACGATTACTGTTTTGGAAGCTAATGTTCTGCTAATTTCCAGTAAAAGCTAAAATCATTTGTAAACCACACACCAGTGTTCCACTGAAACGCAACACTATAAAAGTGAATTACAGTACTCTACGTTTATATGGCCATTGAAAATTGTGGTTAGTAGAGGGCAATACGGGACAATCCACGCATTGTCTACAGACACTTGCTATCTTTGGCTATTATTTGATTCGTAATATCTGCCTCATATGCCGTATGTTTCTAAACGCCATTTCCGAATGAAGAAATCGTGTAGAGGAGGCTTCCGCAACATGTGGACGGAGACAGTTGTTTTGTGACAACTGACTGAAGTGGTGTCATCTTTGGCTATTATTTGATCCG